>JAATLQ010034601.1:0-23672 GCA_013421005.1 Heliconius erato x Heliconius himera
CCGCGGCAGTGTTTCCAGGTCGATATGACATGGGTACCTTCAAAAAGCGCGTCTATCTCCACCTTAAAGGCCGGCAACGCACCTGTAGCTCCTCTGGTGTTGCACGGGGCCGTGGGCGGCGGTAATCACTTACCATCAGGTGACCCGAACGCTCGTTTGCCTTGTCCTTTTCCATAAAAAAAAAAACCTGTACGTTAGCGGTAAGTACTCCATAGGGTTGCACTTTCATTTAAAATGCCGCAAAATTAATGCATAAATGCTCGTATCTTTGGATTGCGTTGACTTATAAGCTTGATTGTCTGTGGGAGGGACCATGACCAGAATATTTGAAATGATTTTCATGCTTGAAACTTCCATGCGATATCGAAATTAATGATCTTGACATACAGTTAGACGGACAACAAAGAGGTTCTAGAAGGGTTCCGTCCATATATCAATAAATAAAAATTGAAAGATCACTAAATAAATATAAGCCTACTTAATTACTATACGGGTGGTAACTAATATTTGAATGCTGATTTATTTCATTTGTATCTTGTTTTATTAGTATTACTTTGATTAATTAACATATTAAAAGGAAAATATCAAAATATAAAAACCAACAACATAAAATTAATAAGAAACCTTGCTAAAAACATTATAAAATGAAACAAAGAAAAATTAATTAAACGCGAACTACCAAAATCATTAATGAAAATTAATAAATCAACCTGTCCCATATTAATGATCATAAGAAATGATGAATTTGCTGTGAAAAACTGAATCGAAATTAAAACTTCATTGGAAAAGTTCAGAAGCTGAATATGAACAATAAATAATGAAAATTGTCGACAAAAAGTGTTTTGGTCCGAAATGAAACCCTTTTTGCTTAATGCTGTGTTTGCTCGGATTTGTGCCAGACAATTATGGGATTACGGCGACGGCGACGGTGAAGTGGAAATAAAATAAATACTCTATTAATATTCACTTATAAATGTTGGGATATTGATTTTGATTTTTCAAAAAAATCTTAGAATCTATTAGCGATGATATTATTACATTTATATCCAGAACCATATTTATTCTGTTGAGTCAGTACTGCAGTTTTAGCTTAATTATATTTATACTATATTTGGTTTGTTCACTTGATAGTAGTCAGTAGTTAAGGGAAGTTTTTAATAATGTAATAAAAATAATAGAAAAGTCAATTCTGCACATAAAAAATACTAACCCGCTATTGGTCACGTGTATGTCTGTGAGATCGGGCGGATCGAAAAAATTTTATATTTTAATTCTAAATTTATTTATCTTATATAAATTTGACCCATCATCGATGCGTGTTGTAATTTTAAGTACTTACTACTTTTGCTATTATTTTACTATAGTATTATAGAGTCGAATAATAAATATTTTTTTTGTATAATTTTATTGATATATTTTATAAATTCTTAAATTTTGATTCACAATGTCTTAATTAAAACTGCCAATTAAGTCGAATAAATTACTTACCTTCCTGTTTTATTTAGCCATTATTTAAAAGAAGAAAGTTTAATTAATAGTTTTTCTTAATAGTTAACCATAAATATTATTTTAAGCGACTACATTGGTGATATTAAAAAAGGAGCATATTATTTTGGAACATATAATATAGTTTAAGAATTAAACTTAATCTTATATTCAACACATTTATGCAATTTTATTAATCCGCCTAATTTTATTAATAATGTAGTTTAGAACATTTTAAATATTATTAGCCGATATATAAAAGTATAAGAGTTAAGAAACTGCCTAAAATATGCTTTTTAATAACTATTGGTGTTTATTATGCGATTGTAATTGTTATTCTGATATAAATATTTAGTTAATATTATTCTCTAAAACAAAAATACACAAAGAAGTGATCATATTCTTATTGTATTTAATCATTAAATTTGTATACGTAATAGTAAATTATTTTATTAATTCAAATTGACGAGTGTAAAAGTTAAATAAAAAAAATTAACCGATTTTAGTTGGTTATGCTTAATGTTTCATAATTTATATCAATTTCTACCAACCCACTCACAGCCTTGCCTGCCTGCCTGTACTACACAATTTACTACACTGGATTATTTACGTGTTCGAATATTATAATATAACTTTTTCGTTTATGAACTCATTGAAATATAAACACTAAAAAAATCAGCTTCATGTTGTATCCCGCACACAGCACGGTAGGCAGAGAGAACCTAGTGTTAAGACACTCCGTTCCCCACTTTCTGCCGAATTCTGGAGGCATTGCGTGTTGAGTGGCAGAACTCAACGCCGCGCTTTGGCTCGACACTAGAGCGATGAAAAGGAAATATAAATTTAACTAAATATTTCATCTCCTCGAGTGGGAATCGAACCCACAACCAGTCGGTTTTTCAGTCACACTTTGTGTCCCTGCGCCACGACAGGACTCTAGATATATAATATTATAGAGTTACAATATTTTCATATATTTGACATTGTTAAAATGATATTTGTTTACTATGTTTGTTAACTTATAAAATAAAAATACTAATATACAAAACATATAAAAATCCCGATATCAAATCTTATAAACCATTCTGAAGGAGACACTCCGTTCCCCACTTTCTGCCGAATTCTGGAGGCATTGCGTGTTGAGTGGCAGAACTCAACGCCGCGCTTTGGCTCGACACTAGAGCGAAGAAATGGAAATATAAATTTAACTAAATATTTCATCTCCTCGAGTGGGGATCGAACCCACAACCAGTCGGTTTTACAGTCACACTTTGTGCCGCTGCGCCACGACAGTACTCTAGATTTATAATATTATAGAGTTATAATATTTTCGTATAATTGAACTTGTTGAAATGATATTTGTTTGCTATGTTTGTTAAGTTATAAAATAAAAATACTAATTTACAAAACATATAAAAAACCCGATATCAAATCTTATAAACCATTCTGAAGGAGACAAGTAACAGCTCGGCAAAAAAATAAAGAGCAGATCTATATAATTCACTTAGCTGTTTATAAAATTAAGTTATTTGAAAATGCAAAACTTTTTAATGTGATAAAATACTTGCTCTGGCCTTTTTAGTTCTCTAATCTCTCGCTTTTTACATAAAATATAAAGAAATTTTATGAAATAATTAGTTACTAGGTAAAAGTGTGCGACTGTAAACGCGAGGGCTGTAGATTCAATCCTTCCCGGAGGATAAAAATGGAAATATTAAATATTTTCTTGCCTTCGCTCTGGTAACGAGTCAAAGCGCAGCGATGAGTTCCACCATTCAATACGCATTACCTCAAGAACTCGGGGGAAATTGGAAATGTCTTAATAGAGAACAGAGTGTTTTAACACTAGGTTCCCAGGTTCCCTCTGCCTACACTGCTATGTGCGGGATACAGTGATATTTTTACCAATTAACTATCCTGAAATGTATTCGTAGTAATACCTTAGAGCATTTCCATCAGCTTGGTCATGTCAAATTAGATGGGCGTGTTAATCGAAATTCAATCAGAAGGTTAAATTTTCGGGTAAAATTAGTTTGAGGCAGTTAAAATGAACTTAGTAATTACATTCATTTTGAAATTATGTAATGGAGCAAGGAAGAGTGGTAATACATTTAGATAGTGTTTAGAAAACAATAAACAAAGTAAAATTTTAAGACTTGAAGAAACGTCAGCAGAATGACGATAGAAGTAGCATCGTCATGGCTTGACTTGTTTGAGTGTTATATTATGTTGAAATCACAAGGCTTTTATTTTTTTTAATCGCTTATTGCTTATTCTGTTAAGTAATCAATCGACAATTAATATCTCTCATGACCGAAAATAACCAATATAAAGTTAGTTTCGTGGTTTACCCTGAAAAATATATAAGATACATATGTAAACATAAATAAATTTTGATTTGAAACGATAACAATAGAGCATTACACTGAATAGATTTAAGTAAAGCATCCTATATACGTACGATGAAAATATAGACTAGACAAGAAAATACTATGATTAGTATGTGTTGTAAAATAATATATTTTAATTAGAGAGGGAGAATCTAGTGAGTTACTCCGGTGCTACTGCCGGAGCTACTCCGGTGATAGACGAATGTAGTAGCTTAACACTAGATTCTCTGAACAGTATATTTCAAGGGCTAGGCATACAGACTGTAGTGAAAAATCATTCCATTCTTTACTCCAGCAAAAAAAATGTTTACCTTCATATTTTATGTGATGAGAGATTTATTATTTATCTATATCTATAATATGCAATTAAAATTAAACATTACCTTTTCAGTATTATAAGGGTACATTAAAGTTAATCTTAGTTAGTTTTTTAAATTTTTTAAACTGATGTTAAGTAAAGTTAAGTGGTATAATCCAGATGAATCTCAGTCACGTGATAGTGAGCAATGTGACGGAAGCTAATCGCGATTTATGTTCTCGGTAATTGCGCTAAAGTTGGGATAGTTTGAGATAAATACGTTAGTTTAGTTAGTCTTTTAGTATTTTTAGTACCATCAACGTACTTAGCGACTGTCAATTTTCGAAAAAAAAAAATTTTTGTTTTCCTCGCTCTGTTAACAAGGTAAAGCGCAGTATTGAATCCCGCTACTCAACTGGAGTGAAACTGAAAAAGTGACTTAACACTAGGTTCCCTTTACCTCCTCTGCCAAAATGGCGGGTACAGCGAGAATTTTAAAAAAATGATACTTTAAGATATGATTAAAATTCATTATTTAGATTAGATGTTATTACTTTTAAGTTACGTGTCATTCAGTAAATATTTTTGTATTAGTACACGTTGCCGTTGCGTGTTGTGAGTTGAAAATTATATTTGTTTTGGCCAAATACGTTTTCTTGATCATATTAAAGACGAATGTGTTTTATGTTATATTATTAATGTGGCGTATTTGTAAAAATAAAAAGAAGCAGTCTAAAATTTTAAACGTGACCATTCTGGGTTCGTTATCCACTTTGGGGAACGACCAATTTTCATTTCCTCGCTCTAGGAATAAGAAAAAGCGGTGTATAGAGTTTCGCCATACAATACGCAATGTCTCAAAATTAGTTTAAAAGTGTATGAGTTTACACTAGGTTCCCTCGGCTTACCGTGCTATACGATGTAAAGAGATTTAAAACATCATAAATTTAGACGTGTAAGCCTCAACATATTCCATTTACTTCGACCACGTGCTATCTTTGGGTCCTCATACTTTCCTCCAGTATATTCAATTTTATTCTCTTAAAGAAAATTAAAAGTCTCTACCTTCTTCTATCATGTATTTAATATTTTAAGCCAATTATTATTTATTTAAAACAATAATTTTTTTATACAATATTGTTTATTACTGATATATTTCGAAGGAACCAATTAATAGATCTCACACTTGTGTGTTAAACAATACCCGTGATACTCCGAGTTTAAAATTTTGTAAATTAATTAAAAACTCGCTTGATTGAGGAATCGCTTTTTGCTTTCCCTCGCAACGCAATGCTGCAATAAAATACTTCTTAAACTTTTTTATTAAATGAAAAATTTTATTTGTATTTTCAAGCGCGCCAAAAGTAAAACTCTTGAATACAGAAGCGCCAACACTAAGACACTTTCAAGTTACGTATAAAAATTTTATTTTTCCTCATCTTCCATGTCTCTATAATCAAATTTGGCACAAGAATGGAAGGATATGGAAAAAACATACAAACCTCATTAAATATTCCGATCGATAGTTTCCGAGGGAAAACGATATATCAAATGAATATTATTCACACAAAAGTGAGACGTCAGTGGATGAACGTGTTTAATAAATATATGTTTTCTTATAAAAACATATTTATTATACACGCTTTACTTGCTTTAGCCTCCAAATTTAGAAGCTTTTAAACCAATATATAATGAAAAAGAGTTGGTCCACATTTTTCTAAGGCCAAAACAGTCTTTGCGCCTAGTGATAGGTTTTGAATCAATTGTCTTCGCAAATTAATTGTTAAGGTAGTAGCGGTTTGGAAGCAGAAGATATCGAGACAGACATTTTTTCAAAGCAAAATGTATATGATGGTGATACAATTTTTCACTCAGATTATGAAGAAAATGATGAGGACGACGACGAAATTTCATTTCCATTACATTAGAGGCCAGTCGTGGCGCAGCGGCACGAGGTGTGACTGCAAAATCGACTGGTTGTGGGTTCGATCCCCACTCGAGGAGATGAAATATGTACTTATTTTTATATTTCCATTTCTTCGCTCTGGTGTCGAGGTTAAGCGCGGCGTTGAGTTCTGCCACTCAACACGCAATACCTCCAGAATTCGGCAGAAATTGGGGAACGGAGTGTCTTAACACTAGGTTCCCTCTGCCTACCCTGCTGTGTGCGGGATAAAGCGTGAAGCTAATTTAATTTTATTTTTATTTTCATTACAGTCGTATTATGGTAAGAACCGATAAAAATGATAATCTTTCCATTTCGAAATTTTAATTCTGACATTGCAATTGAACTAAAATTTAATAAATGTTTAACTACTATTATAAAATGGTGTAATGGAAGTGAAAACACCAGATGAAGACAGCCGGAAACGCTCCCGTCTGTGGCTGACAGCGATACAATTAGATAGCTACTATTGAAACAAATTACGTTCAGAACAACCGTGAGGACTAAATACTTACACTACTAATTAATAGACTTACACGAACTGACAGAAATAATTTGAAGGGTCGCTTGATTGTAATGAATAAGTCGAAGAAAATGTGGAATTTATTTAATGGGATAGGTGCGAGCGAGCCATTTACAGCAATGTTTTATAATAAATTGTATATTGTTTTATTTATTTTTTTATTATTTTTAATTGTACTGGCAAAGATATAAATAAATTTAGGAATCAGAAGTGAAAAATTTAAAAACATGTATTAAAAGAAATATTACTAAACTTACAACATTTTTTTTATTGAAAATTTAAACAACTATTAATTATAATTACTTAATTATAAGTGATAATTAAATAGAGTCTAAAAATAAATTTCTGTTTTCGGATTTTTAAAGTAAATTTACAAGGAAGACACTTCATCGTCTAAAATGAACCATCCGGGATGCCACCAACAAAAGGTTCATTGAAACTATTTCTGACACGAAATGTATTTTCCTGTAAAATTTTACAAATTTATTATTATTTTTTTCTTTTTTTTATCTTATAAATTTTATTAGAATCTGTCATGTCTATATTATTTTGGAACTGTTTGTATTTATTTTACTACACATACACACTGTAGATTTTTGTAACATTTTTTGTTTTTGATTTGGTTTTACGACTTGTGGATCATCAAATTGAAATATATAAAACTGAATATAAAATAATTTTGTGAAATTTGAAGATTTTATTATTTATTACGTACAAATATACTATACTTAACTACTTATAATAATGATAATAATTTATATTTTCTAATTAAAAATAAATAACTATGTATAACGAGTACATAACTAGTAGTATTGTCTGGGACATAACTTTGATGAAACTACTAATCTCCTTTTTCTCTGTTCTTATAAATTAAAATAACAATAGTTTTATACCGTTCAGCGGAAACTAAACAGCAAAAGGATAATATAATGAGGTAGATTTTTCCCTCTCTCACTACCCCACTTGGAATAAAGCGTGAATATAAAAAACCATATTTGCTTGTCTCATAAGGAAAGATTTACCCAATACTAGGAAGTTCTCATAAAAGACATCTATATTACTCATAGATTAAGAAGAACCTATGGCTTTTTAATGAGTAGGCTTAATGTTGACTAATCGTACACTTAAGTTCATTCCGATCACTTCGCGTCTCTAAATCCTTCTTGCACACGAGGCATTCAGCTTTTCGTCTTGTTATCCATTAGATCTTTTACTGTCACTCTCTAATATTGTAAAATCGTTTTAATGATCATTGAGACAATCTTTATTTGCACATTGTACCATACGCGCTGTATGTATAGGAACTATAATTTATATTTACATTTTATTGAATAGGTGCCATTTATATATTTCAATATTTTAATTAATTTATTTATCATTTATTTAATTTAACATAATATTAATTAATAAAATTTATATATTTAAAGTAAGTATTCCTATTTAGTTTTATATATGAAAGCCATCGCCACCGTCGACAGGTCCGGGACACAATTGTCGGATACGAATGTACCACCTCGTCGATGGCACATTTTATAACTATCACTTGATACAAGCCACTCGATGCGCTTTCCTATAAATCCCATAACTAAAATAAATCTTTAGTATTTCTTAGTAGGTTCCAAAATTGTATTTATCGTGTTCTGTTTTAAATATATGTCGAAAATATGGTTGTTGTGGCGGTTCCGGAACGCCAGCGCCATCTGTTGGCGCTCGATGCAATTAGTGTTATGCACCGGTATGAAAGAGACTAGTCGAGGCGGTGCCGACCGATGTCGACTCACTTTGCGTTTGACAGTCGGCCGATGCGGACGACACTAAATCTCTCTCGCGTTGCTTGCTGCGTACCTACCTACTAGAATATATACCATCATGTAAATTGATTTCTGTGTTATAATAAATTGATGATATTACAAATTGTGTTTACTTGTATCGACATTAACCACTGAAGCCCACAGTATTTCGGTTACTCTGGAACGATGAGAGATCCACCTCCTCCGACATACATGTTTGTGGTTGGCTTTCTTAAATACTGTACCGTGTTTAAATGTGATTTATCATTTGTGTTATCACTATATATACTTTAAAGTGGTGTTGATTAAATTCAATTCTAACTGTGAATAGACTTTTATTATTCGCCATCAACACTACATATGTATATTCAAATCAATGATTCAACGATTTAGAATTTAGAAATATTTTAAAACAAATCCAATATTAAAATTTTGACATTTTTATGGATTTTTTAACTTTTTTCTCGATAAATATTAAGTATTTTTTACTAACTCCAAGTTAGTTCTTCCTTTTTCTCAAGTGATACATTACGAAAGCAGTTAAGTTTTATAAAAACTTAGAGATTAGTTAGGAAATGACCTGTCGGAAACTCGCAAAGGCTTTAACTAAAGACCTAAACAACTTCGTTCTGTAAACATTTTAAACGTAAAAAATAAACTACTGAAAACTTTGAATGTGTTACATTTAGTTTCTATGTTGTAATAATTTATTTCTATATATATTACTTATATTTTGAAAAGGTTTATTTTACTAAATAAATAAAATAGCTATTATTAGATTTACGCTATCCCATATATCGCGGCTTGAATTAAAATCAAAATTACATTTTTTTACAGGACAGCTAAACAAAGAAATTGGTACCCATTTTTAAGAGCGTAAACAAATGCTAAGTTCCATATCGCCAACAAAACAGAACGAAACGCCAACGATTAGATATCCACACTCGCTCTAAACCACCATTCATACTATAACGAATTAGCAACATTATGCCAGAAACGGCCAAACACAAAATAAGAAACACTACACGATAAATTAAACCACGCAGGGCACCTCTTTGTAACTTCATGTCAATGCCGAATTGCCTCAGGAATGTTTACTAGATTCGCTCGAATTTGAACCCAATATCCTTTAAGGAATAACCATATTTGTATACCCTGGTGTTGTGCATTAGGGTGCGTGTGCAAGGCGCGAATGCCGACCATTCGAGGTGACTTGTTGAGGTCGTTATAGAGAATTGCCGTTGTAATATATGTATGTTTGTACGTTATAACAGAAATGATTTCGTTTAAGGCGTTATTGTTTAGAAATTTTGGGCTTGGTTTTCGGTTTTGATTTTAGATGGTTTTTAATGCGATATTACAAATGTTTGTAGCTTCAGTTTTACACTATTGTAATCAAGTGTCAAGACACTCTGTTTTTCTGATTAAAAAATAATGTAAAGTATACTCTCCGTTTTTAATTTCCTCAATTTTCTTGTGAGAGAAAATGTTGAAATTATAGATAATGAAGTTGTTGGTATTTTTTTTTTAGTAATTTATCCCGTATCCGCAAGCAGATTGGTCAGAGAGAGTATAGTCCGAGACAGTCATTTCTCTATTATCTCGCCTATAGAAGGGCAAGTAAAGGAAGTTTGAAGCTGAAGAAAAATTAATTTTTAATGTTAGTTTTCTTTAACGTACAATAATTTAGAGTCACCTTGAGTCAATGGTTTAGAGATTAGTTTTGAAACCGTGCATTACGTAGCTACGTGACTTTACGTAATATATACTCGTATGCGATGAACTTTTATTGCTAAACTTTGCAACTTAAACTATGCTGCTGTTGAAATTATAGCGTACTAGTTTAAGTTCTATCGGCACGTGTGATGCAAGAGACGAAGAAGAGAGAGTAAGAGACGCTTAGATGAAGTTTTAAATTCGATTTTTATTTATTTCAGCTTTTCCGGTGTAGGCGCAAAGAACCTAGTGTTAAGAAACTCATCACTACTTTTTGTTTACGAGGGAGGGGAGAAAAAAGTTTTTTTTGGCTTCGCACTGTGTCCCGCATGTATTAGGGTCGTCAGTAAGAGCCAATTGTTTAAACATTTGCCGTCAAATTCTGGAGGCATTGCGTGTTGAGTGGCGGAACTCAACGCCGCGCTTTGCCTCGATACCAGAACGAAGAAATGAAAATATTACCTATATATAATTGCATCTGCAACATGACTGGTCTCAATAATATAATAAAAAAAATCATTCAACATTATTTTTCTATGCGAGAATCGAACCAACCATTACATTTATAGCCAGATTCTGTCCCTCTGTACCACAACGACCTCAATAATATATAGAACATGTCATATAAGCATAAAATTGATTACAGCGTTACTTTTCAATGCCTCACGTCTAATATCTTGATTAGCCTGAGACAATATTATGTTAACTGTAATTAATTTGTAATATAATACATTTATTTATGCATACATATAAAGATATATAGAAGAACAATTGGTAAATTATAATAACGAAATTGAAAGACAGAATGAAGAAATTTTAGAAAATGTGTAGAAGAATTCAATTTTTACTTTTTCCGATGGCAGAACACTACGCCGCGATTTGTAAAACAAACAACAGACCCAAAATCGGGAAAAAGTAAAAAATAATAATAGTTTTTTTTTTTAAATATCATTTCATAGCTCGAATTATATATAGTTCAGATCATTATTAATCGAGTTACGGGGCATAACGTTACGATTGCGTTACAAGAGATGGAGATAATTATAACAATTTTAATAAAATCTATATTTATAAATTAAATAAATAAGCTTTACACTATATCCTGCGCACAGCAGAGTAGACAGAGGGAACCTAGTGTTAAGACACTCCGCTCCACACGTTCCGCCGAATTCAGGCGACATTGTGTGTTGAGTGTCGGAATTCAACGCCGCGCTTTGCTTCGATACCAGAGCGAAGAAATGAAAATATACATACATTTAAATAAGTATTTCATTTCCTCGAATAGGAATCGAACCCACTACCAGTCACACACTTGTGACCCTGCGACATGACTGGCCTCAAATGTATTTATGATATTTTTAATATAAGGACAAGCTAAACGACGAGTAGCTTGATACGCACTGATTTATTAACGGCATCGCGGCATAATCTGTGTTTAATTATGGACCTACCCTCAATATACAATAGATATCAAACCCACAACCGTTTATATCCCGTTTACAGTCATATACCTACTGCGCCAATACCACGTCTAATAAATAACAACTAAATAAGTCCACTACTTTCAATCATTGCCACCGATTTATGCTTACCCCCATAATATATAGAATGAATTATGATAAGCTTTATATTAGCTAAATTTGGACCAAATTTGACTGTAATGTGTGAATTATGCAAAAAGCTTACAACTAATGTGGAATAACCGCTGAAAAATTAAATTAAAAATCTGGTTATTGCTGTATTTGAACCTGCACCTCCTATTATTAACATGTTGAACTGCGCATAATGTGCTAAGTAATTAAAATAAACTATTATAACTTTGTAGGCAAGGTACGATAATTTATTTTAAAATAAAGCTGAAAAAACCAACACCTATTAAATATTTTAATTATTCTTTGTAATTAATTTAAAGTTCATATGGTATTTTACTATTAGTTAGTATTTTTTTTTTATTTTTGCACCTTTTATTACGTATTTTTTTACATACAATAGTGTATACAAAGAAAATATAGTGTTAAGACACTCTATTCTCCACTTTCCGCCTAATTTCATAGCGTGACAGACATTGATTCATTGATTGTTGATTTGCATTGCATTTTGCGGCCTTTGTCTTGTTACCAGAAGGAAGAAATGAGCACTTTTCATTCCCTCGAGTAAAAAATTAACCCACAATTCACAGTCAGATGCTGTGCCACTGTGCTACGACGTCCTCGCTTATACATTTTATTTATATATAAAAATGAACATTTTATATAGATTAAAACGTGATAAGCATCCACTCTCGTTAAATATTCTTAGCAACGATATTTAAGTAGTAAAGCTTTTAAAAATCTCAAAGGGGTTCTTTTAAGTAAAAAGATGTTAATTTATCTGGTGATTTTAAGTTATGGAGACACTATTGTAGTAATGGAGGTATCTGATAGTACTTATATAGAAAACGTATTAAAATTTTAGCGTAGCGGGACTCGAACGAAATTTTTATACGCAACAACATAAACAAATTGTAACAAGCGTATAAAAATTTCGACGTAACTTGATGAGAACGTATAGCTTAGTGGTCAGAGCGCCTGGTCGGTTTCCAGGAGGCGCGGGTTCGAGTCCCTCTACGTTAAAACTTTTATACGTTTTCTAAATAAGTATTTTTCTTTCCTAACTGTGGAATAACACTTTAAAAATGTTTAAAAATATCTGATAGTATATGCAATGACTGTAGAGTTTATTTCCTTAAATATTGAGGCTCTCGCGGTGCAGTGAGACAGTTTCTGGCATAAAAGCGACGGTTATGGCATAATTTAAATATAATCAGAGGAGTGATTATTATTGTTTCCCTATTCTGGTAGACAAAACGCGGTGTTAAGTTCCGCCACTCATGCTTATGCAATAATTTAAATTCGTACATAAAATGAGGCAAGGAAGATATATACCGTCTTAGCATATTTTTTTTGTCTAAAATATGAATAGATATAGATTGAACAAAGTATAAAATTACTGTACTTGACAGCTGTGTTAAAATTTTATAAAATTACCTTGAGCAAGATACAAACTCACAACTATAGAATTTAGCGAGATTTATATTAACGATAGCTTTTTACATGGCTTCGTGCACATATAGGAATGGATGCGTGTGGCGCGCGAGTGTTGCAGATAGGCCTACAAGACTTATCGTGGACGAGGCTTTGAATAATTTTGAAGCAATTGTAATGAGGCCAGTCTTGGCGCAAAGTGTGACTGTTAAATTGACTGGTTATGGGTTCGATCCCCATTCGAGGAAATGAAATATTTATTTAAATTTATATTTTCATGTCTTCGTTCGACACTCATACTCATAAGTTCCGCCACTCAACACGCAATGCCTCCAAACTCGGCGGAAAGTGGAGAACGGAGTGTTTTAATGCTAGGTTTCCTCTGCCTACCCTGCTGTGTGCCCGCATGCGTATCCCGACAGCGTGGTGATTTAATTTTTTTGATTTGTTATGTTCAAAATCAGGAAATGACCTTTGGATGGGCTCTTCTCGCCCTTCAAACTTTTAATTGAAATTGATAATTAACAAACATTATTGTTTTCTAAAGTAACATTTCAAAATGCTGTATTTCAACTAAAACTTTACAAACTTATCACTAAACTAGATTACAATGACCGATAGCTCGCAAAGTGCACAAAATACTAACAACTTTATGCAAATTCAGTCGAGTCGGGACTCGAACCCGCACCCGCAATCTAACTTCGCGCTAAATAATTGCTCTCATACATGATGAAATTTATGTTGAGTTTAGAAATTTACACCGCTATAGTTTTCCTAGTTTTGGAGGTAAATTTGAAATTTGTTGGAAGCGTATTTTGATTTTTGTGTATGCTTCAAAAATTATTTTACCGATTTTAATTGTTTATACTGGTAACTGTAAGCGTGATGGTTGTGGGTCCGATTTGTAGTCGGGGGTGCGAATTATTTTCAATTGTTCGCTCTGGTAACAAGACAAAGTGCGGATTTAAGTTCTTTTTTTTCCTACGCCTTAGGCGTCCTGCCTACCCCGCTATATGCAGGGAATGGTATGAACCTACAAAAAAATATAAAAATAGATTATAGGCCCATCTTGGCGCAGGGGCACAAAGTATGACTATAAACGCGACTGGCTGTGGGTTCGATCCCCACTCAGGGAAAGTATTATATATATTTATTTAAATTTATATCTTCATTGAATCGTTGAATTTCGCCACTCGATATACAATTCCTAAAGAATTCGAATGAATTGGAAACGGAGTGTCTCAACATTAGGTTCCCTCTGGCTACCCTTCTGTGTGCATGAAGCTGTTTTTTTTAAATAAATTACCAATTTACATTTTAAGATTGTTTGCTATTTACTAAGTGTTAAAAAGAAAAAATATTCCTATATTTCTAGTTACACGCAGAACAAATATTTTAAGCGACACATTCTAAAATAACAAGAGCAAAAATCCTAATTCTCATTTCGTACTGAATTGACAAAATTGCAGCAACATAACACACAGAGGACAGACCAGCAAGGTGTAGTACAATCGTCGACATTAGTTCTCCAAGTGTCACTTGCAGTTACTTCTCGTTCCTAACGTCAGAGCGTTCGTTGCAATTCGTTTAAAATTACAACATTTTCTTTCCAAGTGTTGAAACTTCTTGGTATAAATTGGAGAAGAATTGTATGAAACCTACAGACATCTGTTGTGCGTTATATAGATATAATAGTATGAGTTTTCTATTGTCCACAAATGGATTTCTTTTTTTATTTTTGTATTCATACTTCATCTCCAGTCACCTTTGACAGAAAAAAAAGAAAAGTGGACTGTTTGCCTTTATCTACTACTTAATACGTCATGGTATTTCGAAATTAGCCCTAAGGCTACAAATGGCGATGAAAATAATTGAGCTTCATGACTTACGGTTGCCACGTTGGCGATCTCCGGCGCTTCTATTTTTATTAAATGGTCACTTAAATCCGCTTGTAATACCAAATAAAGATTCTCAACTTGATAAAAATCTTCATTTAAAAAATACGGTAACATCCCCTTTTGTTCTCGCGGCGTGCATATCGTAAGGCTGTTATGGGCTTGCTTAAATGTATTCCAATAATCTTCGAGAATTTTCAATCTTGCTTGTATATAACCACAACAAGAACCTTAGTTTCCTTAAGGTTTATTAACACCAGGTACATACATTTTGTCTAACTTCAGAGAATATATATTTTTTGTTTTTAGCTTCTCGCTATATGCCACAGAAAGCAGGGACGGCAGAGGGAACCTAGTATTAAGACACTCTATTTCCGCTAATTCTAGAGGCATTGCGTGTTGAGTGGCGAAACTCAACGCCGCGCTTTTGTATTTATTTTTATAAATACAAAAGCGCGGCGTTGAGTAGCTAGCATTACTAGTATTTTTACTAGTAATGCTAGTAAATTTATGTTTTTTCGACGAGTAGTTGCAGAAGTCCATTTTAATAAAGAATATTTTGAATTTGAATTTGTGGTAGGTGCAATAGCACAACATCTGACTGTAAACGCGAAAGAAGTGGACTCGATTACCACGTGTGGTAGCGAATTATTTTTATTTCTCACTCTGGTTATAACTTAAAACGCGACGCCTCTTAACACGGAATGTCTTGAAAATTGAGTGTCTTCGCTAGGTTTTCCTCTGTTTATCCTGATTTATACAGTATGGCTACTGAATGCTGTACTAAAAAAAGTATGTAGAAATTATAATTGAACTGTGAGCCAACTCAAACTAACTGTGGATAAATCAAAATTTTTACTGTTTGTTATCTCTACCTAACTCACATGATACAGGATCTTGAATAAAATAACAACAAATACAAATGTGAATATCAAAAAATCTAACCAATCTTGTACGACCATAAATTCGGTAAAATCTCAAACCAAGAAAATATATACCTGTCGTCTTGTGAGCGTCCTGGCACCACTGACACCTCGCCCGATTCTACTGAAAAATTCACGTTCTATATACATACATCCGTGAAAAGAAATCGAAAGGTGTTCGAGTTTATTTAAAACAAGTTTCGTAGCTTGGCGAAAACCGAAAAATACTTGGACAACTAAAGCTTTTGAATAATAATTTATAGTTGAAAACTCCGCTCTGTTTAAAAATCTATTGGCTTTAAAGTCGTTTTATAGTTGGAGGGAACGCGAACGGCTTAGTTTGGAAACTTATTATAAAAATATGTATTTTTTGTTTTCTACTTCGGGTTACCGATTCAAAGTTCCAACACACGAGAAATTAATTACTTTAATTTCATCGCTCTGTTAGACGAAGCTAGCGAGCTAAATTCCGCCGATGAGGTCAGTCGTAGCGCAGTGGCACAAAGTGTGACTGTAAAACGACTGGTTGTGGGTTCGATCCCCACTCGAGGAGATGAAATATTTACTTAAATTTATATTTCCATTTCTTCGCTCTGGTGTCGAGGCAAAGCACGGCGTTGAGTTCTGCCACTCAACACGCAATGCCTCCAAAGTTCAGCAGAAAGTGGGGAACGGAGTTTCTTAACACTAGGTTCCCTCTGCCTACCCTGCTGTGTGCGGGATACAGCGTGAAGCTAATTAAATTTTAATTTTAACACACGATATCTCAAAAATTATACTTATAGTCGTAAAGTGGTTAAAAGCGAGTACTATAGTGAGACCTGATGTTGCTTTTTTGCTATATTAAAATACTAGTATATATAGATAGACTAGCACTATAATATTCAACAGCATAGTTAAACAATGTTGCATACGATCGAATTCCGTTATCAAATTCCTAGTAAAATTTACATGTCACGACTAACTTTTAACTGCATCACCGCGGCCTACGAGCACGAGCATGTTCGGAGCACAGTAAATGCCAAACGCTTTAAAATACCACAATTTTCTATCTACAAACTTTTGTCAACCTTTGGAATAAAAAGTCACTTTTGAAAGTGCACTTTTGGTCGTGGCGCAGGGAAATAAGTGTGATTGTAAACGTGACTGTTTGTGGGTTCGATGACCACTCGAGGAGATGAAATATTTAATATTCTTATTCTTTCTCTCTGGTATCGAGGTAAAGCTCGGCGTTGAGTTCCGCCGCTCAATACGCAATGCCTCCTAAATTTGGTGGAAAATAGGGAGTATCTTAGCACTAAGTTTCCTCTGCCTACCCTGCTGTGTGCGGGATACAGCGTGAAGTTAAGAAAAAAACTAATTTTTATATACAATTCTTAAGTTATGCATTTTCTTTTTTTTTCTGATTACCATAACAATAGAGTATAGTACTAAGTCACTCCGTTCCCCACGCACCACTCAATTTTCAAGGTATTGAGTTAAATGGCGGAAATCAAAGATCTACTTGGTTTTGTTATCAAAGCAAGGAATTAAAAATTATTCACTCCTCCCACCAAATGGGGGAGCAGAGTGTCTTAACACTAGGCCTGACCTTATATGCGTAATATCTTAAGATAATTACCTAATACCTTAAGATAATTACTTTTACTAATACTAATTAAAACTAATATCACGTTCTGACGATAACATTTTTATTACGACGATACGACTTAAATAATATCTTATTGTATGCACGATGATTATGGGTTCGATCCAATGGAGGGAGAAAGGTTTTATTAAAATCATTTCTATTTCTCCGCTCTTGCTATCTGCAAAACCGTTGACTCTGATACTCAACAAGCATATCTCGAAAATTGTGCAGAATGTAGGGAACGGAGTGACTTCACATGATTTTTTTCTACCTACTACAAATGTGGGAATGCGTGAAGCAACATTTATTAGTAATAAAAAAATTATTAATTTTAAAAAATTACTTCTAAAATAAAGTTTTCATCATAAAATCCTTACTTATTTCAAAACAATCCAAGAGGTTACAAGGTAAAATCAATTAAATTTATATTTAGCCCAAGCAAAGTTCAGTTCGCAAGTGTCGCAAAGTACTCACAAGTTGTAACAACCCTCCCAATTGAAAGCAAACGACAAACTACTACGACCACTTCCAACTGGGCTTAATACGAGTGCTTCTCAAACTTTGGAATATTTAACTTTATAGATAAATATTCAGATAGATAAGATTTGCAGGTACTTTTTATATATTTTTATATTTTTGGAAAATATGTTTTTTTCATGATTGAATCTTTGCCAAAACTGGCATTTCGAACGAGCTAGTTGAACACTAATCACTTCGTCAATGTCTCGATATATAAAGATTACACGTAGAAAGGAGAATGAAACTTTTGGGCCAACACGTAAAGAATTGAGATGTGATCTAAAAAATTACAATTTTTTTTTTATATTTAGAATAGCAATTAATAAATTAATTGACATTCTGGAAGTGGAGAAAAATGAAAAAAAATAAGATTTAGATCCTTAATCGATTAAAATCAATCATATTTTAAATCAGAGATGTGACAGCTGATTGACAATCACACCTTGTCGAATGATTTTTTGCATTTTTGCTTCTGTTTGTCATCGCAAAATTAGGCCATTAAATAAAAAACATAAAAAAAAACATTTGCTTCTGTCATTACGTTCGTGTCATAACGCATCGACGTTTTGAATGTTTTCGGTTTGTTTGATATTTTCAACGACTACTGCTTTGTTTTTCTCGGATTTTGACTCTGCCTACTTTATACGACCCTCGCTTCCCCACTGGACTCTGAGCCTGACTCCGCCACGCTATGGATATGAATCGCTGTGTGAATTGTGGGATAGCCAATGGACACTGCAATATCCTAGTCCGACGACCTATAGACGATGAAAACCACCACAACCTGGTTACTTAGAGGTGTGATATAATCCACACATATAAGCAGGAAAATATATTTCTGCTACATTTTAGTTGACAGCTTTGGTAGAGGAAGGGAAGCTATTGCTATGAAATACTGCAATTGTTTTGTAGGAAGACGAATGGTAGGCTGCTGTGCTCATGTTATGAGTATTATGTATATAAGGTACCATACCTTAGTTGGGCTAGATACCAAAATAATTTAGTTCCACCTGCACACTTCTTAGATGACATTTTAATAATAGATAATAGAAGAAGAATAAAATATTCATTAAAATGTGTTTTATTTATAAATAATAAACATTAATGCTTGAACAACTCAGTAATCACGTATTTTATAGAAGTTGATATTCAAGAAATAGTGCTGCGAACTTAACCTCACTTTTATCAAATCTCTAATAACTCAGCTCTCAGATTGCCAAAATTTATATAGATTTCAGGGAGGGAATGATGTACCTAAATCTATTAAATCATACTATTTTCATATCTTTATATTCTGGGCCCAAAAATGTATGGAATAGTTTGTCTCCTTTGTATGGTAATGAAGAGATACTCAATAAAAATATGTTTTATTTCTGCTCTTTTCTAAAGTATTTTGCTATAAAAGCAATGATGTAATTATGTTATGTTGCTTGTGGGTAACATCTTCCGTAAGAGTCAAATAACCCAAGATTTCAATTTAGTATTCTAAAATCTGTACAAAAATTATGTCTGTCTATCCCCTTATTTTCCTTTACTTCCTAAACTTTTTTTTACTTCCTCACAGTACTTCGTTTACTTCCTCACAGTACTCCATATTTCTACAAAACAACCAAACTTCCGACCACAAATTTTATTAAATCGACATTTACGAACTAAAAAAAATCAGCTTCCCGCACACAGCAGGGTAGGCAAAGGGAACCTAGTGTTAAGACACTCCCGTTCCCCACTTTACGAACTATACAACACAAAATTACTTTACTTTACTTTATTTACGAAATATTCAACACAAAATTTCCCTTTCAAATGATATATGTACATACATATAACATACGACTGGAACTGGAATGGATGAAAAGGCTATCATAAAACAACAATTGCGACAGCCGAAATGTTTACACCAAAAATGAGCGAACAGCAAACAACCCTTGAGCTTATTAACTGTCCTGTTAATTGCTACGGCAGTAATTACAATTGAAACTCCCGGTTAATGTGACAAGGTTGTTTCATAAAAGCGGGGAATGGGAAGTTAGAACTTTGTGGAAATTAGGATATCGTAAAAGGTCCAGTCTCATTGGCGGTGATTCCAGCTGAGCTCCTATACAGGGTCGAGTAATGAGATTGTTTAAAACATTATTGCTACGAAATTGTAAGATAAAATAATTCAGACATTGTTATTTTGTGCGTAATTTTTTATATGTAGTCATTTACTCACATTAAGTAGAATTAAAATTGAAGCATTACGTGAATAATAAAAATTATGGAAAAAATATTTAATGTTAAATTAATCACTAAATAAACAGTAAAGTACAAACCAATAAAAATAGAATACTGATACAACATTTTCTTACAGAGATGCTAGCAACATAAATAAGCTGTAACAAAAATTTCAACGCAGCTCGATAAGAACGTATGGCTTAGTTGGTCAGAAGCGCTTGTACGGGTTTTAAGAGTCTCGGGTTCAAATGTACGGCTGCATAGTAGTTTTTATAGATTTTCTTAATAAGCATTTTTCTGATCTTATAAGAATTCCTATTTTCCTTAAAAGATATGGAACCTTTAAAATAATGATAATCATCTACATTGAGTATCTAATATAATATATATAATTTTAATAATAAAAGAATAATTGAACCAAGTATTTACTTATTTTTAGGGTTCTGTAAAGAAGAAAAACATAACATTTATAGGATCTGCTAAGACCATTTATCTCGAGGATGTCACAGATACTAACAGAAATATCGAACATTTAGGTCCTTTATACATCGTTTTTATTTTTATACAATCTTAAACTTGTATTGTTCATTTCATACAAAATGAGTGAATACGCCAGCCTAATTAAGTTTGTCAACTTTTATAAGTTATAATTTCCTATAACATCTTAACCCCATAATGCTAATAATTGTAACGGAACCCTCAGTGGGCGAGTCAGATTCTCACTTGGTGTTTTAGATATGAATCATAATTTTAAAGCACATAATATATAAAAGCATTACAATTATGTACTCGTAATAAGAGATTAGATTGCATTATAGCTATTAAATCTAATCTATTCTAAACAAAAATGGAACAATATTCACTAAATTTGATATAAAATCGCGTCATCTTTTAACTTGCATTGTGTACACTGCCGAAGTAATTCAGAAAAGCTTTCAAACTTCCACTCAAACAATGGGTGCGTAACTGAAGCTTCCAATAAAAATATCAATATCGAGGGAATGTACTTATTTTACAAAAGAGAATGTTCATTCTGTTACATAATTCAGTATTATTTTCTGTTGAAATTGAAACTTTGTTAAACTACAGTACTTTATCTGTATTTTTTTTATCTTCACGTTGTATCACGCTTATAGTAGGATAGCCAGAGGGACACTAGGTTCCCTCTGGCAACCCTGCTATGAAAACAATCTTGCTACTTTAGCTGGATTTTAAAACAAAAACAGCAGTCACTGATTTTATAGCTCAGCATAACATGACGATATTTCTATAAACTCTAACACCAAAGCTTTGAAACTTCAATCTTGGGTCATATTAAAATTAAATTCTAAATTTAGAGAGATTCAATATAACGAACAGCCTATCTAAATCCCAGTCACGACACTAGGTAATAACATCCCATAAAACTATTTATTTAATAAACAACCGAAATTCCACAGTAAACAGCATTTACTTGCCGCGAACTTCGGCGGCCCTTTAATTAAACTAAACGGAGGAAAATATACGACGGTTAGCTCTCGAGTCGCGTGCACAGAGTTTGCTTAGTTTCTAATATTATTAAGTTCATCCCCATCCCCCTTTCCGTCCAAACTATAAATGAACTTCTTAAAAAACACTATTGATGCTGGAAAAATATTAAGACAATAATTAGGATTTTTTGAACAGCTACTTGTTAGCTCAGTATTGATTTCCAATAATTCTACATACAATCTTTGCAGTGCGTTTTACGTACTTTTAAAAAACAATATAAAAAGTTCAACGTAGCGGGGTTCGAATCGGAGCTCCTGTAGAATTTTATTAGGTCATCGTGTCAGCAGGGAGTCTGCAGACAGACTGTAACCGCGACGGTTATGGGTTCGCATTCGGGAGAATTAGTTATTTTCATTTCTTCGCTCTGGTAACAAGACTAATCGTGGCGTTGAGTACTCACACTCAACCCGCAATATCTGTTCTAAGCTCAGATGTATTGGTTTGGTTTGAGAGTAATGAGTACATGTATTATTGTTTTAAAGGGATAAAATTTTTTATATTTTTTTTATAATACTCTTATTTAGCTACCCGTATTTCTTTTTCTCATATTTAGCAATGCTTTGCAGTTTCACGCTCTATCCCGCTTATATATAGCAGGGTAGACAGAAGGAAAAATTGTAAAGATAGTCAGTTTCCCAATTTCCGCTAGAATTTGTGATATTGCGTGTAGAGTGATGGAAGTCAACGCTGTTTTTTGTCTTTAGCAAGCGAGTGGGCTTCGAATAGAATGTATTATAACATAGCATAATAAAATAAAATACCTTATCATTACGCAATATAAGCAATTACGAAAATATAAAATCTCATTAAATATAATGTATAGCGATCCCTCGTTGGAGATTTACTGTTGATTTTTCCCGTAACGCGCACCTGTGCCGTACCTTTGCCTGTATATTTGTGCCCTTGTTAGACTCAAATTCACATATTATGTTAAGTTATTATCCTTTTTTTATATTTATAATAATGTTTCTCTTGTTAGAGGATGTTTTGGTTTTGTTTGTTTTTATTAATAGAATTTTGTAAAATATATCTTTGAAAACAAAAAAAAAACTGAAAAAAAAACTTAAGGCGGTCGTGACCCCGTGGGACAGCGACTGACTGCAAATGCCATGATTATAGATTATATTTAAGATTGTTTTTTATTATCCGATTTATTACTCCACATGCTATGTCTACCGATCGGAAGGAAAGTGAGGAACGATGTGTTTTAGCAATAGCTTCCATCTACAGCGGAAAAAACTATTGTTAAGTTTTGAAAAAAAGAGGGTTGTTGATAAATAAATAATGGTATAAAATCGACCAGTGTTAGGTCTTGTAAAAATAAAGAGGGTAGTTAATAAATAAATAATGTATAAAAGCGGTACACATCGTATTGGAGGGGCTTATTCCCGAAACGGCATCGAGGCTAGATATAGTACCACTGGTGAAGAAATACATTGGAGGAGTTCATAAGATAAAGTGAGTTTTATTGTTTTATTATATTTCAGAAGTGGGTATGTACCTCTGTAAAAATATTTGCATATTTTTTTCTATTCTTTGAGTTTTACTTGCATTTATATTTGTTGCAAATGTAATCGTGATTCGTGAAACGTTTGGTCAGGGCCACTCTCTGACAATGTGACACGTAGAATGATTATATATTGATATAATTTTAATAAAAGAATATACAATTTGCCAAGCAATTTCAAAGTAACTTAGCCTGTGAGACGCGTGGTTAGGGCTACTCTCTGACCGTGTAACGCAGGTTAGGCAGAGATTGTTTTGTAAATATCGCGTAATTTTTATATGCAT
>JAATLQ010034602.1:0-11087 GCA_013421005.1 Heliconius erato x Heliconius himera
ATTTGCATTCCACCCCTTAGACGCAACACTAAGTGCAACGTAGATTCCTTCTGGATATTATAGTCTGAGAGTGTGCGCCCATCTTCCAGTTGCTTCCCTGCGAAAATCAGTCTTTGTTGGTCCGGAGGAATGCCTTCCTTGTCTTGAATCTTTGCCTTAACATTTTCGATAGTATCAGAAGCTTCTACTTCTAAAGTAATAGTTTTTCCTGTCAGTGTTTTCACAAAAATTTGCATCCCACCTCTCAGACGCAGCACTAAATGTAAGGTAGATTCCTTTTGTATATTGTAGTCGGAGAGTGTGCGTCCATCTTCAAGCTGCTTTCCAGCAAAAATAAGCCTTTGTTGGTCTGGAGGAATGCCTTCCTTATCTTGAATTTTTGCCTTAACATTTTCGATTGTGTCGGAAGGCTCAACTTCCAGAGTGATAGTCTTACCGGTAAGAGTTTTTACAAATATCTGCATTCCACCTCTCAGCCGTAGTACCAGGTGCAAAGTAGATTCCTTCTGAATGTTGTAGTCAGATAGTGTGCGGCCATCTTCAAGCTGTTTCCCAGCAAAAATAAGTCTTTGTTGATCTGGGGGAATTCCCTCTTTATCTTGAATTTTCGCCTTAACATTTTCAATTGTATCAGAAGCTTCCACTTCCAAGGTGATAGTCTTGCCAGTCAGTGTCTTTACAAAAATTTGCATTCCACCTCTCAGGCGCAGCACCAAGTGCAAAGTAGATTCCTTCTGGATATTATAGTCTGACAGTGTGCGCCCATCTTCCAGTTGCTTTCCAGCAAAAATAAGCCTTTGTTGGTCTGGAGGAATACCTTCCTTGTCTTGAATCTTTGCCTTTACATTTTCGATTGTATCAGAAGCTTCCACTTCCAATGTGATAGTTTTGCCTGTCAATGTTTTAACAAATATTTGCATTCCACCTCTCAGGCGTAGTACCAAGTGCAAAGTAGATTCCTTCTGAATGTTGTAGTCTGATAGTGTGCGTCCATCTTCAAGCTGCTTTCCAGCAAAAATAAGCCTTTGCTGATCTGGGGGGATTCCTTCTTTATCCTGAATTTTTGCTTTTACATTTTCAATTGTATCAGAAGGCTCAACTTCCAGAGTGATAGTCTTGCCAGTCAGTGTCTTTACGAAAATTTGCATTCCACCCCTAAGACGCAGCACCAAGTGCAAAGTAGATTCCTTCTGGATATTATAATCGGAAAGTGTGCGCCCATCTTCCAGTTGCTTTCCAGCGAAAATTAGTCTTTGTTGATCTGGAGGAATGCCTTCCTTGTCTTGAATCTTTGCCTTTACGTTCTCGATTGTATCAGAAGCTTCCACTTCCAAAGTGATGGTTTTCCCGGTTAAGGTTTTTACGAAAATTTGCATGATGAATCTGTAAAAACGAGACAAAAGATTTTTGAAATTTGAGTATTTTTTTAATAAATTAGTTTTTTCTCGGAGTATTACTTTCTTTTTTTTTTATTTATTTCATGATATCATGCCAAACATGCAAAATTACAAATATAGTATTAAACAATCTCACTTTTATATCTACGTAGTATGTTAATATTTTAGTTTAAGAAAACGATAGAGCAGGTTTACTTTCTGTTCAAGTATCAGTAAATTTAACAAAGAGCTTTCTATATGTCTATCATGTAACTATATGACCTAAATTATTGATCGAAAATTATCAGCCGTGACCCAAAAGTTAACAAAGTAACAATAACAAGATGGCGGCGTGAGTCACAGTCATATAAGTTGTTTGTTCACACTGCGCAGTTATAACGAAATGCACATATAACACAAATAATATGAACTGCGATATATATAATTATACAATACAAAGAAATAAAATAAAATTTACCTTTCTCAAATATTAGCTTGATAGAAATATTCTCAGTCGGATTTCAAAATAATGCCTTTTGTATAACAGCAATAGTCACTTCCTTCTCGTATTAACTCTTCTTTGAAATTGCTTGAGCAAAACGCTGCTCGGTCTTTATATACAATGTAGAAACTACGATCAATAATCTGACGTCTGCGCACGACGGTCACCGACATTAAATTCTATCTCTCTCTTAACCTCATTCTATAGCGAGACAACAATATTTTAAAATATTTCTCGAATGTCCATGAATAAACTACATGACGTAGCGTTTTTATTTCATTTATTGATTTAATTTTTCATGATAATAAAGAACAAAGACAAGGTATATAATATTTATATATAGTACAAATTATTTGATGATATTCAATCTCCTATTTTTTTTAGATATTGTAATGCTTTCTCCTTTATGCCATTATTTTGAAATATTACATTGGCTATGTCATTTTAGTGTCATGTTATTAATACTTGTGAAATTATTTCAACATAATTATAGACAAATGAGTTATAAATTGTAGATATATAATATTCCAATTTTTGATGTTGTTGTCATAAAACAAAAAAATAGGTCATGATAGATAATGCCATCCTGACGTAAAACATAAATAAAACATAAAGAAAAATATTTTGTTTGTTGTTACACATTTCAACTAAGATTATTAGATATTGCGTGGTATCATCATTTCAGTTTACCTTCAACTTCAAGGAATAATTACATAATCATAAGATCTATTGTTTCCTTTAATAAAACAGTAAAAAATTGTGTCTGTATATTGAACATTTGAAAAAATATGTAAAGAACACTCAAGAATTCAAGATTAGCAAATGTTTGTCTATTATTTTTCTATTCATGGTACACATGCTCATCTTCAGAAATACTGTAATGTCTTTTAATGTGTACCCATTAGGCAAGAGTTCTAGGCTATAATTGGTTTTGAAAACTAACACTCCTGTTACAAAACAAATCATGAAATGTATACTTTTAACTAAACACATTGGTTTTGCGGAAACCTTAAGGGGAATAATAATATTTATTTTATTTTCCCACCCTGGTGAACATGTGGCCTTGGCCACATTTTGCACTACTCATGGAAAGAATCCTGAAATCCACACAAATTACCTTATGTGGCAACTAGTTCAATAATAATCTTATTTGTATGTAATTTGCTTAGATTTAATTAAATAGATATATCATCAACACAGGTATTTTATTTAATTACCATATATTTTTAATTAACACTACAAGACTATTCTGATGCTACCATTTTATAATTATTTTAACTTTTATTTTTTAATTTCTTCATTGTCTTCCCATGGTCTAGGTCCTCTTTTATTTTCCCAATTATCTATATCAAGAGTCTTAATCTCTTCATAAGCTCCTTCTAGGGTGACAGCTTTATCACGATGAAGGCCCATTTTTTCAGCTTCTTCTTTACTTACTCCTTTGACTTTAGAAAATTGGTACCTAAAATTATTCATAAAATGGATACATAATTTGTTTCAATTTTGTCTATTTCAAACTAGAATCTCGTGTATAAATCAACTATGGCTTAAATTTGCATTAATAAATGAATATGTTAACCAAGTTCATATACCTGATTTGTGTCCATTCTCTTAATCCGAATGATCCTCCAATTATAAATATTACAAATGGTAAGCCGTATTTAAGTGTTTTTGTGCTACTGTATGCTTTCCATATATTTCTTAAATTTCGTAATGGTAAATATTTATTAACGTCGCTCAAAGGCATTATTATTGATAGGAAATGACTAGACTAACGTTTTATAGACCTTAAACAATAACATTTATTTTTTTAACATTGAAAACAATGTTCATCATTTTAAACTTAAAAAGTTATAAGACATACAAGTTAGAAGGAAAATATTATAGGAAATAGGATTAATAGGAATAACATGACACATGTGACTTTGACAGCACATCAATTATCATGTGTAAAAATAGAACGGGCTATCAACCGAACGTAATTTGTCAGCGAAGACAAACCTATTGGCATAGAGTACTTATCGGTAATATAGGTATCGAATGATTTTTGCTTTTTGTCACGATCATTAAAATTTTAACAAAGAAATTAATTTATGTACCATAATTTACCGTAAAATCTATTACTTAAAAATAAAATCAGAGGAAACCTAGTGTTAAGATACTCCGTTCCCCACTTTCCGCCGAGTTCTGGAGGTTAATTGCATGTTGAGTGGTGATGCCTCCACACTAGAGCGAAGGAATTAAAATATAAATGTAAATAAATATTTCATTTTCTCGAGTAAGGATCAGATCCATAACCAGTTGATTTTATAGTCACACTTTGTGCCCCTGCGCCTCGGTTGGCCTCATATTTGTAAATAGTGTTTATAATTAGTTTTACCTGCGTACACTTTGTAATCATAGCTTAGCATTCCTGGCGAGCATTTTATTTTCCTTGCTGCGAAGGATAAGCTCGCGGATAAGTAAACGTTCACCAGATTTATTTATTTCCGAATTTGTTAAAATGCAGCTTCCAAGATAAATATTGATCAAATATAATACCATTTTTTTTACTTTCTGTGATAAAGGGACAATTATTCCAACAAGCAATACGTATATAAATATAAATCAATAATTTGAAAGTTGAGTCTTAACTTAAAAGATTTATTTAGTCATATATATTAACCATGTTAAATATGTTATGATAATGTAATATAATACAGATGATAGAGGAGTGTATATCCAACTATTTATGCTCATATAGTACTTAATTAATTTGCTATGTGTGTTTAAAGAATTTATTGAAAAATCTGTTATTGGGAGTCCGCTCTTCAGTCTCTGTAATAAAAATTATTAAAAGCAACATTTAATAATTTAGAGAAATGCAATATGGTATAGATTATCTGTTTGAAGAACAGCAAGTTGTAATGACATAAAAATAAATTTATAAAATGGCGGATATATTCCAGTGACGTATATGTTGTGTTTATTAGTAAAATAGTTGCAGAGTGCTGTGAATATTTATTTAAATAATGAATTAAACTTTTTGAAGGATTGTCCATTTGCAGTGATATGAGATTTTAGGTAAGTTGTATTTCATTTTAGTTTCTATGCTATAAAAGCGTTAGACATGTTGTTGCAATGTAGGAAATTGTAGGCGGAACGACTTCATAACGTAGTGAAGCAAGAAATTATGAATTTCGATAGATGTTTTTATATCTACATTGAGTATATAAAATAGGACCATAATCAATTGATTATGGTATCACAAATTATGACGTTAAGTGTGATAATCGATCCAATATTTACAGATAAAAAATCGCTAATTGTAAATTTGACGACTATTTGCATTGCTTAATGCAAATATAATGTATAAAATTTCCTTAAAAGAATAATGATTAATGTTGGTAGCTGTATTTTACTGTAAGATTTATCTTTATAACTTTTGCAAATATTCCTTTTGTCATTATGTATCTTCATCATAAGCAATAAACTACCTGATTTTACTAAACTCGTGGTGTAGTTATATAATTATCAAAGTAAATATTGCAATATTTATCATCTTACAAGTGACAACTTATACATGACTGTACTTAAATTTGTTATGATTGTTATAAGAAAAGTGTGGATATAAGCAAAACAATAAGCATTGCCTACAAAAGTAACATATAATCATGACCATTTAGTTTTTGACTTAATTTACTTATTCTACTTATTATTATAATTGTTATATATATTGTAATTAGTTTCTTACAGAATATATTTTATATGATATTTTTAAAATATTTTTTTATGCTACTATGTACTATTATGTCTATTACATTTTAAAATAGCTGTTTCTTTCTGTTTCTCCTTGTTATTGACAGAAAAGTGTAAATGTAAAGTTAGCAGTACTTATTGATCAAGGTAAAGAAATATTACTGTAGGCCAAGTAGGATAGACACAGGAGGTACCATCACCAATCATAAAACACTCCATTCTCCGATTTTCACTAATTTTTTTAATTGGTGAAACTTAATGCAGCACTTTGTATTCTTACTAAGTGGAATGGAACCCATAACAAGCTGCTGTGCTGTGCTACTGCAGTCTTAGTCTTCTTAGGGTGACCAAATTGACCTGCTTATATTATAAATGCAGATAATCTTTTTCTAGTAAGAAATTTTTTATATTTTCTTATTATTGATAAATAACTAAATTTTAGAGTTTCTTATATAGCAAAATATAATCACAGAATTCTATTAAATTTAAAAATTTCTTATATTGTATCCATAGTTTCGAGTCTGTAGTTATAAAATATATTGGTTGCTTAAATAACATTTTTTTTTTGGTTAAATATTACAAATAAATTTAATTAATGAAATAGGCTATTTTTAAAGTTTCAAGCAAATGTCTTGTCTTAGTGCAGTATTTCTAGCCACAACTTTAACATATAATGTTATGTAGCATAATATTAATAATGGCCTGCTTTGGTAGATGTACTGTTCTGTTTTCTATTAATGACATTCTGAACATACCAGTTGAACAGTCATCATTTTGCCAATGTCACATTATATGGAGAACACACAAAGAAGGTTACAGTACAGTGTAAAATAGATAAAGCTACACAATAGGAAAATATATGTTAAAAAGAAATCTATTTAATATGCTTCCTTTTCTACAACAAAACAATTAATATTTACAATATGTACATAACTTAAAGGCTTAGTAATACATTACAAATTAGTTAGCTTATAATTCAATGATACATGTCAGTGTCTTAAGTCAAGTTAAAAGCTGGAAATGTGCATTGCATATTTTACTATAACCATTTCAACTTTTGAGCCCTTCATAATTCATAAACGAGTTAGCCTACATGAAATTTAGTACATTTGTTAAACCCGTAGCTTGTGATGTGTATGAAATTTGAATAATTTCACTTTATATTGTTATTGATATGTAAACATTTAAAATGCGGCAATTTGTGACTGACTCACTAACTCATCAAAAACCTAATCCACTTGTAGGTGACCTAGAAACAGCTACCAGGCACTAAACCAATTAGGTTGATGTTTATCAACATAATATGTTTGGTGACTTGTTGATATTTATCAACCTATTAGTCCATTAAACAATTGTTAAAGACCTTGCAAAGTGGAGTAGGTTAAGCAGGATGGCAGACACTGACAACATACACCAAGATTAATGTCAGGAGGAAGAAGGAGGAGTCCACTACTAGCTGAAAGTACACTAACTTGGTGATATAATAAAGTCTATACAAAAGACATGGTGGAGAAAACTACACACTTGAATTTTATCCAGAGTAAACACAAAAGTCAGCACCCATAGATATAGAACTCCCATTTTTTGTCAGTGAAGTCGAGAATGGTGGTTTACTTAAAAATAACTTGGCTCCCATTTCACATTAATGCTTTTGATGTAATTATTATTTACATACAATATTCAAAATTTCATTTACAGTTCTTAAATTTAAAATAGTTAAATCTATCAAGGCATTGATAGCTTAAGAAGCATGGATACCATACTTCCTGTCTATTTTCATATATTCAATTATGAACATCTCTAGGTTATATTATATAGTATGTTCATTCCATATATGTTTGTGGTTGTCGGATGGAGAGACAACTGGCGCGTCCGATGACATCACCGCGTGCTAAAACGCCGCAACTGTTTACACACCTAATTCAAAGAGTACCAAATTACTTACAATGCGTTAAGTATTTAATTATTTAACCATATGTTTAGTTAATTTTCATGGTTTTTTCATAGCCTTTTTGCTGGTGATCTCCAAAAATATATATTGTATATGATTGTATAAAAAAGGCCAGTCGTAGCGCAGTGGCACGAGATGTGACTGTAAAACCGACTGGTTGTGGTTTCGATCCCCACTCGAGGAGATGAAATATTTACTTAAATTTATATTTCCATTTCTTCGCTCTGGTGTCGAGGTTAAGCGCGGCGTTGAGTTCTACGACTCAACACGCAATGCCTCTAATATTCGGCAGAAAGTGGGGAACAGAGTGTCTTAACACTTGGTTCCCTCTGCCTACCCTGCTGGATACAGCGTGAAGCTGATTTATTTATTTATTGTATAAAAAAAAGTTGCGGTATGCCGCATGGGTTACATCGGCGTACTGTATGTTTGAATGGAGGGCATTCAGTAAGTCAGCCCCGTGTGCTCAGTCACGGGACATTGCGATGCACACATTACCGTACGACCGATTCGTCTCACGCTCCAGTTATCGTAAATACCAATTCTATTGCGTCTTTTTTTTTTTTTCAAATTTTAAATCGCGCTTGAGCTGTTATTATTGCGACACCACTGCGGGGTGTGTATGAGTTTGCTGTGGCCGGTGCACAGATGAAAGGAAACGTTAGTGATTTTAAAAAAATCTTAGCCAATTTCTTCTGTTTTATAATAATTTTATTGTAAGATATATTTGCCTACGTCTATCTCTTATAACAATTCGGACTCGAAGTAGTTACAAAATTAATTTAAACGTGAAAGCGTTACTTTGTATTATGATAAATAATTAAAATTTTGAAACACATCACTTTATTATTATTACAATAATTTAGGTGTGGTAATTATAAGGAAAATTTAACTAGACAAATTAATAGCAATAAGCGCAAGTCGCTAAGCTTTTCCTGCAGCGTTGACGGCCCCTCTGACAGTTTGTGATTGACGACCACCTGGTATGGACGTCGTCGGAAGAGAACATGTGTATAAGTTGTTATTTGTGGTTTATCGGAGATAAGAACAATTAGAAGTTTTACATTGTTTCCCGATCGACTCCACGGCGTATTGTTGTAAATAAACAAAAGATCCACTCGTGTGTTTCAGTCTTTATTGGAGTCTTTATATATGTGTGTGTTTATAGTGTACTAGTTGGATTGTGACGTGAATAGTATTTTTAAATTTTTTATTTATTTACTTTTTTTTTATTTATTAAAAAAACTATGATATTGTTGCGAATTTTACACAATATTTGTTTTTGTCTTGTGTTTATTATTTGAGTCATGTCTGAAGCTAAGTTTGTTGCTGTGAGAGATTATTGCTGAAAGGTAGATATTTTTTTTTATTTTAGCATTAGTATATATACAGGTAATAAATATATTTAATCTTAATATCCTTATTGACTATGGAGATTTTGCTACCATTTTTACTTAGTACCTGTTCTCCGATCTTTACTAAACGGAAACTAGAATCTATAAATCTGTAGTATAGAATTCTATACATATCTCCATAAAACTGCAATGCAAATCTATTCGTGGAAAAATCGATACTCTTGTTTGGACCTAATCTGTTAAACCGTAGTTTAAAATAAACCATATGGCTGTCTACTTTAGCGGCCGACCGTCTGGATGTGATACATAAATAGTACCTTGTATCGCGAATTTTTTTGTTATTCTTTATTAAAAATTTAATTAAATGCTCTAATTTAAGTTAAGAATGGAATAAAAAATACAGGTGCTTGTTATTTGTTTTTGTGGAAATACGTCTTCGCAATCGCACAAGGCCAAAATATGACCGCCTGGCTTATATGTACGTTGTTATGTACGTGGGTTTCATGACTCACCCCATTACCATCTTAAATTAGATTACACTTGGAATAAAAGGATATGGACACAATGTTAAAATGCTGTTCAAATAATGACAATTTGATTTTAAATTCGTTTTAAAACAATTATTTTAGTAAAAAGTATATCTGTATGGGATACTTGTACTTACCTACATTAATCTGAAGTATTAATCTTTAAAGTTTCTTTCACTATAGTGATACTAGCTGTTTAGCTTACCCATAAATATCTTTTATAATGTGTATATATTTCTATTTAGATCCATACAACGTCAAAGAAAACGTTATGAATTGCAATTTTCTATATTAAATATAGGGAGGAAGTGACTAAGACTTGTGTTTTCCTTTTTTAAACACGGCCGTGGTATAAAAGGAAGCTGCTTTATTAAGGTCGACATTCGAAACATTAAAGGTACTATAAATTCTGTTTATTTTTTTTAAAAAAATGTATATTTCTTGCGGAAATGGAGCGATTTAATAAAATATGAGTGTGTGAATGATTTTGCTGCTGGTGAACGTAGGTTGTTTTTGTTTTGGATATTAATTTGTATATGTACAAGTAGAAAGACAACACTACTTATTTAGAAAACGTATAAAAATTTGAACGTAGCGGGACTCGAACCCGCGCCTCCTGGAAACCTAAAATATAAAAAATAAATTTTTTATACGTTTTCTAAATAAATATTTTTCTTACCTAAGTGTGGAATAACTCTTTAAAAATGTTTAAAAAAGACAGCACTAATTATTCTAAGAAAAGTCATAATCACAATGTCAATTTATTTTTAAAGTAGAAATAACCAATACTTTTTTCTAAATTTGACATTTTTGCAAAGCACCTACCTACCTGAGATTACAGTATATTATTATTATACAACCTTTTAGATATAGTATGAAAATAAAACATAGCATACATAGTATCTAATTGAAAAATTATAATTAAAATTATTATAACCTGGTCGGTTTCCAGGAGGCGCGGGTTCGAGTCCCGGTTCAAATTTTTATACGTTTTCTAAATAAGTAATTTTCTTTCCTAACTTTGAAAATATAAGAAATATGATAACTTAGTTTAATATAATAATACTATTATTTTACTATTTACTATAATTGCTTTTTGATCGCGAAAGAGACGTAATCATAGTACGCACCGAAGATAAAATGAAAGTGAAACGTAAATGTGCGCTTGGTGGTCGTTCAACTCGGCACGCGCCTCCAACCCTGCGGTCTCTTTGCTCGCGTACCGAGAATTAATTTAGCCGGGGTTCACTTGTTCATCTTAAATATGAATTTGTTTATATTAAATTTAAATGTTCATAATAATATTTTTTTTTTGTATAGAGGTATTTTTTTTATTATATTGTTTTTTTTTTAAGTTTTGTAAATTCGCAGTTGCATTAAGTAACTAAATTTACATTATTGCTTTAAACTGTTGATTTGCTATCTTTATACAATGTCCACATTCGTTCCATGATGGTGACGTTTTATAATATAACGTGATAAAACAAGTTTTCGTTTTGGTATGTAGAAAACGTGCGGTAGCGTGCAAGCGGCGCCGGCGCAGGCAGCCGCGAGTACGGCAAAAACTGGATAATCGCCGACCGCCGCCGCTGGGCTTACGCAACATAGTATAAACATATATATATATATATATATATA
>JAATLQ010034602.1:11187-23676 GCA_013421005.1 Heliconius erato x Heliconius himera
CACAGCAGGGTAGGCAGAGGGAACCTAATGTTAAGACACTCCGTTCCCCACTTTCTGCCGAATTCTGGAGGCATTGCGTGTTGAGTGGCAGAACTCAACGCCGCGCTTAACCTCGACACCAGAGCGAAGAAATGGAAATATAAATTTAAGTAAATATTTCATCTCCTCGAGTGGGAATCGAACCCAGAACCAGTCGGTTTTGCAGTCACACCTCGTGCCGCTGCGCCACGACCGGCCTCAAATATTTACATAACCTATGAATATATATATTCATAGGTTAATTATATATATATATATATATATATATATATATATAAATTCATAGGTTATGTAAATATTACAAATTACTGTATCCATATATTATAAAAAAATGATTTGAGACTTTGTTAGTTTCTAAACGTTTATATTGCAATTTGATGTGAGCGGTTTTATTTTAAATCAATTAAATTTGATGTTTTAATTTGTATTTCAGTTTTTTTTTGCATATTTAAAATTTGCACATATTGTGTTTTCTATAGCAAATAAATAAATTAATTAAATTCAAATTAATTCTTAATGATAATATTATCATTATCATTATTTAATATAGTTTTGACCTGCAGCTTCGCTCGCGTTGCTAAATGAAAATGCATAAAAATTGTGTGTTACACATTCTAGGTACATACTAATGATAAAACATTTAACGTGTTACGTGATGTGATAAAGGCCTACAGCCTTCAACCAAACATCAGCTATATATAATATTAGCATATATTTTATAATAATATAATAAAATGGTAAATTGCGAGTCGGACTCGCCTACCGAGGTTCCATACCAATTTCATATAATACAATTATAAATTTGTAATATTTTATCTGTAATATTGATTTGAGGTGGCAGACAGACAACAAAGTGATCCTATAATATATATTCAGGTTTTTTTCTTCTGAGGTACGAAATACTAAAAAAAAATAAACTTATTTGAAACTGTTTAAAATTAAACTAAACCATTTTAAGCCTTGAGTTGTAGTTAGTTATGGAGAGAATATACGTATTATACTTATTCTCGACCACTCGACGCTGTGGAGAAATATTGCATTACAAATACAACATAATCAGCTCCTTTGTACACGAACATATCTGTTTTACATTTTAAATTTTTACACCGTATTTTTACGTTGCTCATCTTTATACATACACCATTTTGTCTTAATTATTTATATTTTTGGATTGTTTTGCTTCATTAACAATATTAAATCAGTTTCACGCTGTATCCCGCACACAGCAAGGGAGGCAGAGGGAACCTAGTGTTAAGACACTCCGTTCCCCACTTTCTGCCGAATTCTGGAGGCATTGCGTGTTGAGTGGCAGAACTCAACGCCGCGCTTAACCTCGACACCAGAGCGAAGAAATGGAAATATAAATTTAAATAAATATTTTATTTCCTCGAGTGGTGATCGAACCCAAAACCAGTCGATTTACCGTCACACTTTGTGCCGCTGCGCCACGACTTGCCTCAGATAATTTACAATATTACTTTTGTTTTAATACTTATATTGTAAGTGATTTTAGAGTAATTTTTACTTTACTGTACTCTAAATTATCTAGCTATAATTTTCCTGTTGTTACAATCGTTTATATAAATTATTTCATAAAAGCGTAATAGAAGTGGAGTCACGATACTGGACACGCGCGGATGGTTGTACACTTACGATGAATTGTATATCTACGTATATATTGCAGATATTATGGCAAGAATGAGACTGTATAAGTGTTGCCGCACCTTTGTTCTAATATCGTTACTTAATTATATTACGCATAAGTGTGATTTATTGACAATCAGGTGAAAAACGTAGTGTCTTAATACTTGGTTCTCTGTGTAGCATTCCTAAAAATATTTTGTATAACAAATGTAAGTACATTTTGACGTATCTGCTGAATAAATAAACAATAAAGCACTTAAATCACGACGCGATACATGTGAGATTTATATCAATAGTTTGTCAAAGGGATTATTAGGTATGTTCGAGACCTAAGTTATAATATAATATTAAGGAAAATTACAAAGAATAAGATAGCAATTAAATAGTTTTAAGATTGATCAAAACATTATTGCCAATCATAAAGCGCACTTACTCCATAATATAACTTTTAAGGATTCCGTACCTGTTAAGAAAAAAGGAACCCTTGTATGATCACTTTGTTGACCGTCCTTTCGCCTGTATGTCAAGTGCCTTTATCTCAGGAACGCTTGGAGATATAGAATTGAAATTCAAACCATATACTCAGATCTATGGTCCCTTGATTTCGTAAAATTTCTAATTTTACATCTTAAAAAAAAGTTATGGCTCTTTATATAGCAAAAACGCGTATTTATACATTACAGTACTAATACTTAGAACTATGAAATTTGGCAGCTAGTATCTACAGGTTGTACTAATTTAGGAAAAAATTAGAAAACTACATTCATGGTTAAATCCTAAAAATAATAGCCTTAAAAGGTAAGCAAAATTTATACGGAACACTCGGCGGGCGAGCTCGAATCGCGCTGGTCCAGGTTTTTTTAACATAGTCTGTAGATATATCAATTTATAAACAATATTTCTGTATTTTTTTTTCTTAAAACATTTTTTGAAATATATATATTGGGAAATTAATTTAACTAACAACCTTTTTCTAGTCAGTTATGTTTATATATTAGTTATAGTTTGTTGCAGTAATGTGATATTACTCCTTTACGATATAATCCGAGACTGTTAGACATAATACATAATATCTATGTATAAAGAAATATTGCATTACCACGTCAGCCACAAAGGCTTACCAATTGAAGGTGAAATATTTGAATAGAATTGTTTTAAAAATATTCTTTACTATTACTACTACTTGAGGCCAGTCGTGGCGCAGGGGCAGAAGGGTGCGATTGTAAACCCGACAGGTTGTTGGTTCGATTCGCATTTGGGGAAATTAAATATTTAATGCTTTAATTGCCTCGCTCTGCTGAAGGGGCAAAGCGCGGCGTTGAGTTGTGCCACTCAAAACGCAATCGGCTTCTCCAGAATTCGGCGGAAAGTGGGTACCGGAAGTATCTAGATTCCCGGGTTCCCTCTTCGCTTATTTTTTACTGTAAAATTTTGTAATTAAAAAGTAGATAATATCCACATTGCACAAGCATTTCATAATATGCATAACTGTAATAAGCAATGTTTTTACAACATCTATTACTATCTCTCGCCTTCTTGGAACACTTTCCCCACATATATAAGTGCATAATGGTATCATAATCAGAACAATATACTGAGTTATATATAAATTTGATTTATAATGTATATATTTAAAATTATAAAAGGAAAATGATGAATTTGCCCTAACTTTAACGTAAAAAACCACAAGTCATTTCGAGCGTCAAATTTTGAAATATCATAAAACAAGCCATTTTTGTCTTCAGATAATGAGGTGCAAGTGAAGGGTGGTGTTAATCGTCAACCGAAATGAATTCTGATGTACATCGTCACCAGGCACATCCGCCCTTGGCACAGGTACCTAGATTCTATGGTCTTTTTTTTAATATTTTATTTTTTTCAGTTTAATTTGAAGTAATTACAATATATTAGAACGCATTTATTACGTATTATTTAACAGAATACTGTGGCGCAAATATTAATTTAATTTCACAAGCAATTACTTAACAAATCATTCTTTAAATGCTATAATTATATTTTATAACAAAACGTAATGCGCAATAGTCAAAGAGTAGGTGTAATATGGTTTTAAAAAAAAAATTAAGCAACCCAATATGGCTATAAACATTAGCTATTTAGGCTGTACCGCAATGACCAGATCAAAAGATCTATTTGAATGAAGAATATTTTGAATTTCAATTAACAGACGTCGATATTTTTTTAGTTTTATAAACGATATATATACATTCCGTATATTATAAAATCCCGGCCATAAATGATTTTTGACTGGCTAAATAATAGTCCTATTATTATTGCAAAGTCTTCTAAGCACTTGTATGACAAATAAGGGTCTCGCATTCCTTCTGAATATCACTCAATAAGGCAATGTTTAACTTTCTGAATCATTTAACAATAATTTTATTTCTTTAAAAAGGTCACGTACGCAGTATTATTTTGGTTGAATAACATATTTTTAGAATTATAAATTTATAATATTTTACATTTTATATATGGAAGATATTATATTAAATTGATGTCATCGTGGTTTATTATTGAAGGATAATGTTAATTAAACCAAATTTAGAATTGCATTGAAACTTTATTTACAAACTGTGTGTTTTGTGTTTATTTTTTGTGTTAGAAAACTAAAATTAAATCAGATTTACGCTGTATCCCGCACTACGCAGGGTAGGCAGATGGAACCTAGTGTTAAGAGGCATTCCGTGCTGAGTGGCGGAACTCAACGCCGTGCTTTGCCTCGACACCACAGCGAAGAAATGGAAATATAAATTTAAATAAATATTTCATTTGCTCGAGTGGGAATCGAACCCACAATCAGTCGCGTTTACAGTCACACTTTGTGCCCCTGCGCCACAAAATTTATTTTAATTTAATTTTAAAAATAAAATTAAGAATCTTCAGCTTACTTTACAAATACATAATTTGTGGAAAATGTAAAGGTTATTGCATTTTCTAGATATCGTTCTATATATACGTGATTCTAAATTGTTTACTTTTATTTAAATTTCTAAAGTGCTTATATTAGATACATGATTCTTATAAGATATGTTTATTTACATTTTAAAATGTATATTTCAGCACGGTGTTCACGGCACAAAGAGCGTCGGCCCTTGCGGCTGGTACTCCGCATCGGCCACGCCCGCGCCCACCGCCCCCGCTCGACTAAAAAGGGCGCAGCCCCCACATCAACTACCGGTAAAGGTGACAAAGGGTTGATTTTGGTAGCATGTAACTGATTAAAATTTATGATTTTCGGCCCCAAAACGTCAAAGTTGTCATACATACTAACATTAGCAAACATATCATAGACAGAATAACGCGGCGTGAAGGTTTCTTTTATGAAATGTTACAGTTAGGAACCTGGAGTTATTTTCATTGTAACATGCAACGTAATTATTTTGAAATAATAAATTAAAAATAAAAAAAAGTATAAACTTCATGTGAATTTATCATAATAACGTAATTGTTTTCTTAATTCATATAACATTTTTTTTTATAGATGTTTGTGTTAATATATGTTTACGATCAACTTAATCCTTTTAATTATTGCAACTCTAACTACTAATTGTACTGTGATGATGATTCATCATTACATAATATATAGTTGATAAACGTATAATGTATTAAGAATAGAATATATTATTTTATTAATAGACCGGCGGAGGCGTCAGTGGAAGCAATGGTCCTCATGCTCCCCTTTCGCCCACAGCATTGCAGAATTCCGTACCACATAGCGTAAGTTAATAAGTTTATTTTATTTATTTATTTATCAGCCAAGCCAACGTAACATACAAATAATAGTATTTTACATTGTACATCACACTTACAGGCTAGCTCATGAAAAGAAAAGATTATGAATAAAAACAAGTGTTCTGAAACTAAAAATCCTACACCTAAATTAAAAAACAATAAAAACTAAATTAAAAAATAATAAACAATAAAATTCAAAAACAAAATATTACCAAAATGCCAAACCTTAAAAATATATATGTTTATATTTTTTTAACAAAAAAAAACCAAATTACTAAAAATAAGAAAAAATATAAAAATTGAAATATAATGATACTTTAGTACACGTTAGAATACTTAATTACTTTATTTAGTCATAATATTTTCAAAATAAATAATTAAAAACAGACTAAAAACTTTTTTTTTGTTACTCTGGCCTTCCAAAGGAGACAAGGCAAAGACAGAGCAAAATTGTACTACAAGAAGTAGGAGTAACAGATAGATAGATAGATATAAACAGATAAAGCAAATAAAAGCATATTATTATAAATGAAATAATATAATTTTCTGCTCGTAGAACTTAATGTCGTCGTCAGTGCGTGCAGCGGCCCCGAGCGGGCCCGTGCCTGCCGCCATGCACACCTCCCAAACAACTGCGGGTATGTTATCTTTTTTTACATCTACACACTGTACCCCTCCCATAGCAGGTTGGGGAAAGGGAACCTGGGAATCTAGTGTTAAGATACTCCGTTTCCATTAAGACATTTTCGTTCTCCGCTCTCTGCCGAATTTTGGAGGAATTGCGTGTTGAGTTCTGACATTCAATGCCGCGCTTTGCCTCGTTACCAGAGCGAAAAATGAAAGTATTAAATATTTCATTTCCTAGAATGGGAATGGGACCCTCAATCTGTCGCTTACAGTCACACGCTTGTGCATGCCTCAGATGTAAACATCGCATGTTGCATACGTAAAAAATACTAAATACTCCATGAGACGTGATTTGATTTGATCGATTTATTAACACATCCTTAATTTAATGTACTAAATGTAATAATATATAATAATACATAATATATTTTACGTTCAACCGATAAATTGATAAGGTTGCTTTTACAAAATAGTTAAATAAAGTGATAACTTAGTGTAATCATGTCGTAGATATTAAAATTTGTTCACTTTTGCATATAAAAAATAATAAAAAATCCAATTTCACACTGTAATTCCCGCATCTAGCAGGATAGTCAGAGGAGAACTAGTTTTAAGACAGTCCGTTCCCCATTTTCAGCTGAATTACCAGAGCGCTATTAATGAGTAAAAATTAACTCCTCCGCATGGGGATCGAACCCACAACCGTCGCGTTAAGCCACATCTTTGTGCCCCTGCGCCACAACGGCATCTAACATATTAAAATGAATTGTGTAAAAATGTTTATATATTTAAATTTGTGAAAATCTTAATAGTACTTTGAATGCATAAAATCTTTTGTGAATCTCATGATAATGTAGTGTCCTTGCACTGGATTTTACTGTGAAACTAAAACCACATTGAGTCATCTGGAATATTTATGTGTCATCGCCGTTGGTTATTTTCAAATGAGAGCAGAATTGCAATGGCAATGTATTATTGTGTTTGTAAACTTGTATAGACCCTTACATAATTGTGGTATTAAAATATATATAGTAAGTAACTAAGTTAATAATTTTGCATATATAGCTTCACGCTATATTCCGCATATTGCAGGGTAGGGTAGAGGGAACCTTGTGTTAGATAAGATATATCGACCCTCCCGCATCGCTCGATTTTGGATATATTACTTGTTGAGTGGTTGAAATTAACATCGCGCATGTATGTTGGTGTACAAAAAAATTACTGACTTCCTCGAGTGGTAATCGAAACTAAGACAGCTGCGCGACAACAGCCTCATAACTAACTTTATGATCATAATTATGATAATATATTTGATATATAAATATGTATTATATTTGCAGTGGTGCCAAAAGGAGCAAGCGATGTACTGGTGAATTCCTCAGGACAAAACCCACCGCCTACAGCTAATAGGCTGGGCAACATGTCATGGCCGTAAGTGCTCTTTAATTTTTTTATAGTCATACGCTTTTCAACACTTTTAAAGTGTTATACAACACTTAGAAAAGACAAATAACCTTTTAGAAAACGTATGAAACTTAACGCACTTCTAAAGGGGCCATTCAAGTATTACGTAAGCAGGTTTTTTTGCAATTATTGACCCACATATGTCATCAAAAATAAGCAATCCTCTTAAAAATATTTCATTGAAAACGTCAAAAATAAGCAAACTCAAGACCTCCCCGCCCCCCTACAGTGCTTACGTAATACTTGAACGGCCCCAAAGCATGGTTGCACAGACTTATTAAGACTAGGGACCACTCGGGCAAATCATGAACTGATGGCAGGCCGGCCGCCAGAAGTATAGGTAATATTTTTTTTTTGGTTTTATTCTGGAATAGAATTCAATATTTTTCGAATGTACGAGAGTATTACTTTTGCTGTCGGCGGGCCACCAGTATTCGACCGGCGGGCTGCGGTCTGTGCATTCATATTCTAAAGCGTTTAAACGTTGTAGACATTCCTTCCATATACATTCTTATCGATTTACGTTGAAATAATTGAAAATATATATTATTACAAAAAATATTACATGAAATGATTATATGATATTCAATAAAACATTTTTAAAATGTTGCCCCAAGTTTACAACAATTGTAGTAAAATAGCAAATATCTTATCGGAAATCATTAGAAAAATTGTATATTATAATCAATTTTTGGTAATCACCGTCACCATGTTCTTGACATGAAATGTGAAACTTGATAAGATACCTTATCTCTGGTTGATTCTGGACGGTTTAGTTTGCTTTTTGTGAGTATGGAAAGTGACAGTGAAAATAGAAGTCCGGATATAAAAACTGCAGTGCCTTTGATCGATTGCAAGGATTTTGAGTAACTAATTTATTGATATATTTTTTTTGGTTTTTCTATTTCACGCTGTATCCCGCACACAGCAGGGTAGGCAGAGGGAACCAAGTGTTAAGACACTCCGTTCCCCACTTTCTGCCGCATTCTGGAGGCATTGCGTGTTGAGTGGCAGAAATCAACGCCGCGCTTAACCTCGACACCAGAGCGAAGAAATGGAAATATAAATTTAAGTAAATATTTCATTTCCTCGAGTGGGGATCGAACCCACAACCAGTCGGTTTAACAGTCACACCTCGTGCCGCTGCGCCACGACTGCCATGCATTTCCATTTAATTTTTTTTTTGTTTTTTTATTTTGTAAATTACTAAATCTATAATAATTGAAATTTGAAATACTTTTTACTTATTGTTGGTTGTTCTCGTTGTTACCAACATTAGGTATTATTTATAATTTATAGGCATCTTTCACGTTAGAAAACAACTGATGAATTGTTTATTTCCTTTCTTTCCATTTACATATATTATCTATTCTAGTGTAGTGTAAGAGTACAAAATATCCTCATTAGTGTCACCAGGCAGTGGTAGTCAATCTCGTAAATTTCGAACTGCCCGGCCATAGATATAATTATTTCATGTATATTTTTACTTTTTAACTTTATAGTTTTCTTTTTATATTTCTCTTTTGCTTATAAATAAATGATTTATAAATAAACCAATAAATTGATAAAATCAATGGAAAATGGTAGTTAATTTGTATGCCTATTATATATTTAGAGCAGTGCTAAAGAGAACGTACTAAATAAGACATTGTATGAGCTCCATTTTATATCCAATTTACGAAAGTTAATGAAAAAATAAATATTATAAAAAAAAAATCAGCTTCACGCTGTATCCCGCACACAGCAGGGTAGGCAGAGGGAACCTAGTGCTAAGACACTCCATTCCCCACTTTCTGCCTTCTGAATTCTGGAGGCATTGCGTGTTGAGTGGCAGAAATCAACGCCGCGCTTAACCTCGACACCAGAGCGAAGAAATGGAAATATAAATTTAAGTAAATATTTCATCTCCTCGAGTGGGGATCGAACCCACAACCAGTCGGTTTTACAGTCACACCTCGTGCCGCTGCGCTACGACTGGCCTCAATTATTATAAAAAAATATCATGTAATTTTTTATATTTGATGTTTCCACAATTCTAATATTTTCATTTCCTATTTTTTTAATATGTAGATGGCATCATGGCGCTATATCTCGGGAGCGTGCGGAGGCGCTGCTGTCGGGGTCCCCGGACGGCGTGTTCTTGGTGCGAGAGAGCACTAACTTCCCTGGTGATCATACGCTGTGTGTGCGATTTAGAGGACGAGTTGAGCATTATCGGTAATTGTCGTGTATATATTATTTTTCAATATCCCGCATATATCAGGGTAGACAGAGAGAACCTAGTGTTAAGACTCTCCATTACCTACTTTCCGCCGGATTTTTGAGGCATTTCGTTTTGAGTGGCGGATTACGTTACGTTTTGGGTATCGAACCTAAAACCTTCACGTTACAGTCACACGCTTGTGCCTCAAAGTCACGACGGCCTCAATATATTATTAGTATATTTTTCAAGACTATACAGAGATTTAAAAATATATATTTATAATCTTTTAAGTGAAACTCTATCAGATGCTATACACATACTTATAAACATGGGCATATTCGAGGAAATTAAATAGAAATATTTTCCACGAGTAACCTTAAGTAAGACTTTTTGTGCAAAGGATTTTTGTTTTTAATTTTTCAGCCTTGATTTTTTTCTAAAAAATCCTAGGCTCTACTTATAAAAAATAAAAAAATATTCTTCGCACAATAAGTAAATATGCTGTTGCATCTTTTCTAGAGTAAAATGGGCCACCGCATTAGACAGCCAAAATCAACGTCTTACAATCGACGATGAAGAATTTTTCGACACCATGCCGAATCTTATTCAGGTATACGTTTATTGCATTTTATTATTATAATATTAAATAAAATTCTGGTAGAAATGAACATTGTAAAATAAATTTAAAGTGAAAATTATAAAAAAATATATATTTATAAGATTTTTTTTTCTTACAGCATTATGTGAAGGATGCAGATGGACTATGTACAAAATTAGAACGATGGCTGCCAAAGTCGTCGCCCAATGGTGCTGATAATAATAATGTTCTTCAACCGCCTTTTTCACCCCTTCCACAGGTATATAGACATATAATAATAAATAACTTCCCTTAATAATAAGGACCCTATAGAAGAAAAAATATTAATAAGAAGGGTAAAATTAAATATATTGATAAGCATAGATACAATATCAGTATTTGATCTGTAAAAAAAATTTTGTGATAATCACATATATAGATTTAATTATATTTAATTTATTATTGAAATATTATTATAATTTACACCACAAAGCTAGTGTTTCCGTATTGGAAAACTACCTAAATTCTGAATTAAAAAAAAGTATTAAATAATATTTTTTGTAATAAATTAACTCCATATAAAAACAATAGCGTAAAGCTATAAATTAGTCATATAGCCACATTCTAAATAAAAAGCCGTTTGTGAACAGCAGCCACCGCCGTACCCCCCCACGCCGAGCCTCTCCAGCGCGCTGCCGCCCGCGCACTTCCAGCACGCGTTCCCGCACCTGCCCGCCGACACCACCGACGGGGCGCAGAAGTTTGACGCGCGTTAGTATCTATATACCTTATACATACACACACATACGTATGTACATTAACGTATGTGCGCACAAGATTCCTATATGCACTGTGAGCATTGTAAGGTGTGACGTCAATTTTGATATACTAAGAGGTTGTTCCTTTTTAATTACTTTACTGGTTTCTGATTAAAACGGAAAGCAGTACAGAATACTGTATAACAAAAATATTAACCTTATTTTTAATTTTTAACGACTGGTACATTTAAATGACAATATTCCATAATAAAAATAATAAAACTAGCGTAGTTAAAGATTACTTTAAATTTCTATTAATGCGTGCGTTATTATGTGCGTTCACATTTCTATACAAATGATTCTTCATTCTGATTTTCTGATCTCTTATTCATAATCTTCATTGTCATATATCCAATACATAGATATGAATTATTTATTTTTATATAATTTTACAGGTTGGATAATAGCAGAACGAGATTTAGAAATCCGAGAAAATATAGGCAAAGGGGAATTCGGTGATGTGATGCTGGGCATTCTCAATGGCACACAGAAAGTAGCTGTTAAAATATTAAAGGATCGCGAGGCAGCTAGCAAGTTTCGGGCGGAGGCTAGTGTGATGGCGTATGTTTATTTCAAATGATTATTTTACTAGTAATAAATATATTATAATGAGTATATTTCAAATGTAGGGGCTTAACCTAAAAATAATTTATTTATATATACTTTATTGCACAAATTACAAAAAAGAAAAATGTACAAAAGGCGGGCTTAACGCTAAATAGCATTCTCTACCAGCCAACCTTGTCATGTGTGAGAATAAGTACAGACTTATTCTCACACATGACAAGGTTGGCTGGTATGGTATATATATATGTATATGGTTTTTTTTTTTTTGTAGTTTATTTAGAATATCGATATTATATTATCATAATTATATTTTACCACCTACAGAGGTGTGCAGAAGTAAAATTAACCTACATATACATACATTAATATCCTATAAATACATAATTATACAAGTAATATAATATATAATAAAAAAATATAATTATGATAATATAATATCGATATTCTAAATAAACTACAAAAAAAAAAAACCATATACATATATATATACCATACCAATATATACAAATAATTACATAATAAATTAAATAGATGAATATTATATATTTATACTATTTTTTAAAAAATGCTCTTTTACCCGGCGCTTGAATACCTCACGAGAGGGAGCTCTTCTTATGAGCTCGGGTAATTCGTTCCATAGCCTGACTCCAGCGACTGCAAAAGAGTCAGACATGAACCCTGAAGTATGACGGGGAGTGGCCAGCATAAGATTGGATTGGGAACGTAAGGATCTATTATGGAAAGAGGAAAGGAATGCAAAATCGGAAGATAGGTATGTGGGAGACTGGGGATCGAAAAGG
>JAATLQ010034603.1:0-23680 GCA_013421005.1 Heliconius erato x Heliconius himera
GGAGAGTTGGGAGAGTTGGGAGAGTTCGGAGAGTTGGGAGAGTTGGGAGAGTTGGGAGAGTTGGGAGAGTTGGGAGAGTTGGGAGAGTTGGGAGAGTTGGGAGAGTTATATATTTTGAATGGATTGTCCGATTTTGTTAATGTAAAAAGTACTTTACACATATTGAAATTATGTTTAATAAAATATCATTTAATAGAATAAGGATTAATGCAGAGGTATGAATAAAATGGTTTAATAAAATAAAAATATAAAAGTGTAGTTATATTGTCATAACTATAGTAGTTGGATATATGGTATCGCGGACTTTTTTATAGATATTAATGCGTTCTATAATACTGTAGAACATTATTTTGTTCTATCATCAATAGTTTTCGCAGCGCACGCGATGATAAAATTTTTTAGATCAATTTCTTCACACCTTGGGTTACATTATTGCATTTTTCTTAGGGATCCCTATTTTTTTTTGAAAATGTAATATGTGCCTATGTGGAACGGTGAAGATGCAGCTTTCTAATAGCGAAAGAATTTTTGAAATCGGTCCGGTAGTTTTTGTGTGAAAACAATACAAACATACATACATACATGCAGACATGCATTACAAAAATACAAATGTTACCTCTTTATAATATTAGTATAAAAGATAGCATCACGTGTGTTTAATATATCATTCTTAAAAGTATAATAAATCAAGGTATAATAATCTTCGCAGTACTAAAAGTAGCCTCATCCCATAATTTTTTTGTCATCTACTAGATACCGTTCCCGTTAAAGTTCTCAATATACTGGGAGGGTTGACACCTGCTTCCTTAGGTTATATTATAAATGTTTCTGGTTATACGCTGTATCACGAATATAGCAGGGAAAGTAGAGACAACATAGTATTAAGACACTACGTTCTCTAATTTACACCCAAATATTAGGTATTCAGTGTCAATACGATGAGGGCGAGGAAATTAAATTAATGTAACGTATAAAATGTGAACGTAGCGGGATTTGAACCCGCGCCTCTTGGAAATTCTCCAACATGCCTTTTAGACTGATTTCTAAAAGAGGCGGGTTAAAATCCCGTTACGTAATTTTTTTTGTGTTTTTAAAAAATTAATCCTTGAAATTAATTTATACTCCTTTCTTTCATTTCCGTTTCTCCTTAATTTATACCCAGTAAATACATCAAAAAGAGAAATAAATAAATATTTTTACTTATATTTTTATTGTAGTGTTCAAGGACCTTAATAAAATAAATCAGCTTCACGCTGTATCCCGCATACAGCAGAGGGAACCTAGTGTTAAGACACTCCGTTCCCCACTTTCTGCCGAATTCTGGAGGCATTGCGTGTTGAGTGGCGGAACTCACCGCCGCGCTTAACCTCGATACCAGAGCGAAGAAATGGAAATATAAATTTAAGTAAATATTTCATCTCCTCGAGTGGGATTCGAACCCACAACCAGTCGGTTTTGCAGTGACACCTCGTGCCGCTGCGTCACGACCGGCCTCAAACCGGTTTGGGTAAATGAACATCAATATTTGATTGAACTGTAGATAACAAAACTAAATATTAAATAACTATCTATTTCTAAAATAATGTTTACTTAATAGTGAATCATAAAAGTGAATTAATTCTTTTAATCACCTTTTCTTTTTTTTCACTTCACGCAGTTTTCCGTACAAAGCAAAATACACAAAGGGGACCTAGGGACCTAGCATAAAGACAGTTCCGTTTCCATAAAAACTATTCCGTTACTCACTTTCCGCCAAATTCTGGAGGCATTGTGAACATTCGTTAATTTCATAAATAATATTTTTTGCATGACCACTATTTTTTAATAAATAAATAATAATTTGTAATAGTTTTTATCTGTGTTATAAATATAAATTTCATGAGGTTCAGAATTTTAAAAAAATATTAACCCTTAAAGGCTATATGGGTGTAAAAACATCCAGGTAGATTTGGTTTTTAGTCGCTTTGCTCTTTTCTTTATCTTCCTGACATGTGTATAGAACGCGCGAGTAAAGTGGTTAGTGGACATTCTTACGAATAATTTTTTACCACACAGTTGCCTCCCCGGTGTATCGTCACCCATAATAGTCATAAAAAAATAAAAAAATAAATTAGCTTCACGCTGTATCCCGCACACAGCAGGGTAGGCAGAGGGAACCTAGTGTTAAGACACTCCGTTCCCCACTTTCTGCCGAATTCTGGAGGCATTGCGTGTTGAGTGGCAGAACTCAACGCCGCGCTTAACCTCGCCACCAGAGCGAAGAAATGGAAATATAAATTTAAGTAAATATTTCATCTCCTCGAGTGGGAATCGAACCCAGAACCAGTCGGTTTTGCAGTCACACCTCGTGCCGCTGCGCCACGGCCGGCCATAATAGTCATAGTGTTCTATTTATTAAAAACGTAAGTGTTGACCTTTCTTATGATTTTTATTGAATTACACATGGACATTGGAGATTTAACATGCATAATAGGGATTGTTTTTTGGATTATAAGTCCACGATAGTAGTAGTAACTAGTATCTACAAAAATTTTAAATCAACGCTGGACTAGCATCTGCCGACGAGCCAACTGATGAAGATAACTTATTAGAAGAAGATATTCATCAAGATGATCTCCAAAGTATTGACGATTCAGAAGAACTTCTGTCCCATCTCCACGAGAACACTTTGTTAATAAAAATAGAAAAAAATATATTTGAAAATGACTGAGAAAGTAAAAGTCACCTAAGAATTTAAAGTTTTTCTAATATATAATTTATTAAAGTTAGCCAGGTTATTATATAGTCAGCTGTTTAAGTCATATTTTCAAATTTTATTTTTTCCGAGGTATTAAAAAAAATATATACAAATAACTATATATATTAATAACATAGATCCAAATTAACTGGTAAAAGTAAGTTGTTTACAATTTCTTACGATTAATAAATAATTTCAAGTCAGTCGTAGCGCATGGGCACAAAGTGTGACTGTAAAACCGACTGGTTGTGGGTTCGAACCCCACTTGAGGAGATGAAATATTTACTTAAATTTATATTTCCGTTTCTTCATTCTGGTGTCGAGAACAAGCGCGGCGTTGAGTTCTACCACTCAACACGCAAGGCTCCCAGAATTCGACAGAAATTGGGGAACGGAGTGTCTTAACACTAGGTTAGTGCTTACCCTGCAGTGCGAGATACAGCGTCAAGCTGAATGAATTACTTTTAAAAATAAGGTCAATAATGACATCATTTAGATTTCCCCTTTCTATTGATGGCAATGCGTGACATTGCATCTATTATTATCAAATAAAACACGTAGCGTTTCAAAATTAGGCGGTAAATGGAGAATAGTCCCATAATAGATTTTCGGAAAACCGTTGACCCTATCTTGAAAGTATAACTTGCATTTTATTCACTATAATTTAATTCAGACATATATTTAATCAAAAATGTAATTAAATAGAAAAGCTGCAATAATAAATATTGAACTACATCAATATTATATTCGTGACCCGCAGTCTGCCGAGCTGACTTAACGCTGCTTGCTTTTCAGCCTTCCTCGCTGAAGCTTTGTTGTTTCTCATCTATTTGATTAAACTTTTATATTAAATGTAACATTTGTTTTTACAATGTACTAGTGACCTGATTTTTTATTTATGTGTATTTAGTTGTTTATATGTATTAAAGTAAAATTGGGTGCTTACTTGAGTATAATATATGGCTTTTTATTATAGTTTACAATACAGATGTTGTGTTTTATAATAGAATAAAAAATTTAATAAATTATAGTAAATACAAAACCGATTTTCGGCATTTCGGGCAGTCTGATTGTTAACGCGTTGGATATGTGCTCGATGTCAACTCGGGGTTATGAACTATTTTCGTATTTCTACCTCGACACCAGAGCGAAAAAATGGAAATATAAATTTAAGTAAATATTTCATTTCCTCGAGTGGGGATCGAACCCACAACCAGTCGGTTTTACAGTCACACTTTGTGCCGCTGCGCCACGGCCGGCCTCGAAACATTTATATATAAACAAAATATAAAACAAATAAAGAGAAATTAATTTCGTAGCTTAAATTCCGTTATCTCAGGCGAAATGGGTTAATAACTGTATTTCCGGCCATGACTGGGGATTGTCTAATGTTTCATATTCATTGTATGGTTTAAGCGAGAAGTTTGTTAAATTTGTATGAGCTTTAGTAAAATTTTGAACTTATCATTTATTTCTATAAATTGAATTCATTTTATCTTTATTAATATAAGTATATAGAGAACGGGGTGTCATTAAACAAAAAAAAAAAACTATAGGTTATGATTTCTGTATTGTGTGTTAATTTTGTTAAGAAAGATTCGTATTTTTTTCAATCACTATTATATGAATGTAAATAGATGCTACCTTTTTTTGTTATCGCTACGGAGATACATATAGTTCAACATGAGCATAGATTAATTGTGTTTTATAAAGCTTCGTGCTTTTTCTGCAGCTTTTTATAGCAGGTTAAGAAGAAGCTGTCTAGTGTTGAGACACTTCTATCACATTTTCGATACATTGCGTGCTTGGTGACGGAATTGAATGGTGTTCTTTGTCCACCACTGTTACGCGTCTACAGTCAGAAGCTACCCCACTGCGCCGCAATGGTCTTAAACATGTAGTTTTAATCTTACATATAAACTAACAAACGGCTCAAAAGAAATACCCTAGGATATTTCTTTCGAGCGATAATGAACAACTAAAATATAAATATATAATGGTACATTTTTAAAGACTTTCATGAATTCTCTTTTTAGCATTCTTTTGTGTACAACAAGTGCTTATCTATATCTTTCCTCCATACTAATATTATAAATAGGTAAGATTTGTATTTTTGTATTGTTTTCACACATAAACTACCTAAACGATTTCAAAAATACTTTAACTATTAGAAAGCTGCATCTTCACTGACCAACATAGGCTCTATTACATTTTCAATAAAAATAGAGATCCCTAATAAAAATGCAATAATGCTACCCAAGGTGTGAAGAAATTGATCTTATTCTATCATCGCGTGCGCTGTGAAAACTATTGATGATAGAATAAAGCAATGTTCTACAGTATTATAGAGCGCATCAATATCTATAAAAAAGTCCGTGATACGATATGTCCAACTACTATAGTTATGAAAATATAACTACTTTTTATATTTTATAAGTTGACAAAAGTGCCGACAATAATCATATTATTCATACATCTGCATTAATCCTTATCCCATTAAATTATGTTTTATTAAAGATAATTCCAATACCTGTAAAATACGTTTTAAATTAATAAAATAAGACATTCCATTCAAAAGATATAACGAAATTTAAAATATCAATCTTAAGAAAGTCAGGCCATAATAAAAAATCCTTTCAATCTGTACCAACAAGTAGTTTTCTAAGGCTATCTCTGTTTATTGTCTTATCTCGGGCTATGTTTTACTTTGTTTTATAAAATATTTACTTTTTTCTACAATTAATTATCCATTAAATCGATTGTTTCAAACGTAGCGTCTAGTCTTTACGTCGCTTTACGAGTCTAATACCATAAAATATAATAATAACTGATAATGATTAACACAATATTAGTTACCTTAAACAGCAACATTATAAAACAAAGTCTGTTTATCTTTAGGGTCTGTCAATATAAAAAAAAGTATTTCTACATTTACTTAAAAAAAACATATGGCCATTTATATCGCAAAAAATTTGTATTTCGACACTATAAAACGAATGAAAATTAATATCTTGCTTCCGGTTGATTTAGAATTATAAAATTTGGCATCTAGCATCTACAGGTACTGTAGTTCAGGAAAAAATACATTTATGATTAAATCCTAAAAAATAATAGCCTTAAAAGGGGGGCAAAATTTTGGTATTAAAGACGCTAGTTCAAGTGAGGTATCAAATGAAAGGGCTAAAGGCTAAGCTAAGCTTGAATTTCGGAAAAAGCTCGAGACGTCCAATTTTTGTACGGAATCCTCGGTGGACGAGCCCGACTCGCATTTGTCCAGTTTTTTTTTTGTGATAATGGGGGCAATAAAAGGAGAGAGAAAGGAGAGAATTATTACGCCTTCATTTCTGAGCTATTTCTGAAAATAGGCACATTTTAGGTATTTGTAGTTGGAGGCCGTTGTAGCGCAGCGGCACAGTGACGGACTGTAGCCGCAACGGTTGTGGTTTCAATTTTTACTTTGAGGCATTCTATTCTTACTTACTGAGAATCTCATATAGTGATTGATCATTGGACATAAAATATGCATTGTTTGTTACTATTTTAAACTATTTAATTTTTTAATTTGCATAAATAACATCGGGTGTTAAAACTAATATATAAAGTAAAATATATTAAAAACCATTACTAAAATTTTTGTCAACTTTTCTTCTACAATATATTTGGAACCGCATTTATTACGGTATCGTATATTCAATCACCTTTTTCTTCATTTTCTTTCTACGTGTTTTAGATTGTTATAGCTCACACTACTATCTAGGGAGAGATGAGTAACACACGTTGTTCCACATTCGAGAAGATTGCAAAAAAGATTCGGTACATTCTTTTTTGCTGACTATACACCCTTTCTTATTGTATGAAAGAGCAATGCCCAGAGCGTATTGTGTTTTAGATGCGTTGGTTTTTTTTCAGGTGCAATATTAAAATTGTTGAACCACCGTAAGTTCAGCTTGTTTTTCATCTTTAGATATCTACCTGCAAAATGACTAGCTTTCACTAACAATATATAAATAATTGTTACTTTATCAAAACCCATTGCGATTTAAACTACGTTAGACATACTCGCGCCTTTTTTTAATATAAATATTTAAAAAAGGCGCGAGTAGTAATAATTTATGGTTCTTCTAACTATTATGGTTGTAATTAAATAGAAACCAGTCGTGGCGCAGAAATATATAGTGTGACTGTAAAATCGACTGGTTGTGGGTTCGATCCCCACTCGAGGAAGTGAAATGTTTATTTACATTCATATTTTCATTTCTTCTCCCGCTACTCAACACGCAATGCTTCTGGAACTCGGAGGAAAGTGGAGAACGGAGTGTCTCAACATTAGATTTTCTCTGTCTACCCTGCTGAGTGCGGGATACATTGTAAAGCTGTAATTAAATAAATACTGTATATTTATTTAATTCCATAATATGAATTTATACAAAATATATATTAAAATAAAAAAAATATATACATTAATTAAATAATTATAAAATAATTGAACTAATTTGCATTAAATGCCATTTCAAAAAGGATTAAAAAAATATTAACTTCATAGTATTACAAAGAACTTAAACTTATTATTTTCTTGTTTTTTTATATGTGGAAAACATAGCATATTTGTCTGTATTTCAGCCCAGCAAATAACTAATTTATTTTTAACGAGAGTTCACATTATATAAGCGTATAGAGTTGGCTTCATCAACTGTTGTCTAAAATGCACAGCACATACAGAAACTATAGAAAGCTCACATATGGGATTTTTTAAACAGTGTAAGCAATTGTATAACATTATTTTTTCTTTTTTACTAAAAGTGCTGAAGCTGAGGATTGTTAAAACATTTTTTGCAATGATTCATATTAATATTATTTCGGCATAAAGCCCTTATTAAAATATATTTACTTCCTGACCTAATCTTTATAAGCAACCCGGTATTTAATTAACCTAATTGCCAAAATGTCGTCCTAACTTAATCTTTCTTATAAAAAAATTATTAAATCGTTATTTCTTATTTACATAATGTCCTGTAAATATATGGATATTTTTATTATTTTTTCTTTATGTATATTTAGGGATCGTGTAAATGGCATTTAAGAATACCACTGTTTTTTAGAAATGAAATTCACGACGTTATTATTTATTTAAGGTTATTTTTTTATTTCTTCGCTCTGATGTCAAGACAAAGCGCGACATTGAGTTCGGCAACTCAACACGCAATGCTTCCGGAGGAGACTTAGCACTAAGTTCCCTCTGCTAGTGAGAAGCTGATTTATTTGCTTATGCTGATTTTTTAAGAACTGATGACAAGGTCTGTAGTTATGTACTATTAAACGTCGAGGGAATACAAAAAAAAAATAAAACGAATTAATTTCATGTCTATATTCCGTTCTCTCTTCATTATTTTTATCGATATTTTATCGATATAGATGTTTTCATTTAATAGTGTAGATAACCATATCGTAAATAGTAGTCAGAAGGAACCTAGTGGAAATATACTTTATTCTCCATTTTTCGCCGAATTCTGGAGGCGTTGTGTGTTGATTGGCGGAACTTAACGCCTCTACACCACATCGAAGAAATGAACATATTAAATATTTCATTTCCTCGAGTGGGAAACGAACACACAATCTGTCAGGTTTGCAGTCACACATTGTGCCCTATATGTAATATATGACTGATCTAGATAAACGTACAATATGCCTATATATTATATACGCACAGCAGGCACACAGCAAGGTAGGCAGAGGGAATCTAGTGTTAAGACACTCCGTTCTCCACTTTCTGCCGAATTCTGAAGGCATTGCGTGTTGAGTGGCAGAACTCAACGCCGCGCTTAACCTTGACACCAGAGCAAAGATATACCTATTGATAAATAAAAAGCAAATCTTGATAAAATAAATATTTGAAGGAAATGCGTGGGGTCAATTAAAAGTTCGATACCTTTCATTATTACCGGATATAGAAGTTAGTCTAGATAGAGTTAACGAACGCGGCGGTCATCGTAATCTCTATAATCTGTGTCATGACTAGCCTAGACTTTCCGGCTTATATTGTATTACTGAGTTGTCGTCTATAATTAAAGTAAATTGTAAATATTCATACTAATCTATACTTACTTCTCGAAAAATTCGGCGGAAAGTGAAAAACGGAGTGTCTTAACACTAAGTACTCTCTGCCTACAATGCCGTATGCGTGATACAGCGTGAAGCTGTTTGGTTGAACGTGTTAATCTCAGGAACTATTGTCTTAACATTATTTTACTGTTGGGCAGTCCACTTGTCGTGGAATTGTCCGTCCGTCCGTCTGCCTGTCTGTCTATCAAGAGCCTTTATCTCAGGAACGCTTGGAGATGTCGAGTTGAAATTCAAACCATATACTCATATCTACGGTCCCTTGATTTCCTGATAAAATCGTATTTCTATAATTACTTTAAAAGAGATATGGCCGTTTATATCGCAAAAATCGCGTATTTCAAAATTATAAAGGGAATCAAATTTGTTAGGGTACTCTTAGTTGACCTACAATTACGAAATTTGGGTGCTTGTATCTACAGTTAGTATCTATTAGTTTAGGTAAAAAAAGCTATACATTTATATTTAAATCCTAAAAAATAATAGCCTTAAGATGGAAATAAAATTTAGTATTAAAGACGCTACTTCAAGTAGCGTCGTAGAGGTATCAGATGAAAGGGCTCTGGATAAGCTTGAATTTCAGAAAAAGCTCAGGATCTGCAATTTTTGTACGGAACCCCCTGGGCAAGCCAGACTCGCGCCTATCTGTGTTTTTTTGTAAAATAAATATAAAGAATTCCAGGACTTACTGTAGAGTGCTATTTAAAAATGCTAAGTAGCGACTACATTTTTTTAAGAGCTATATAAAAATATCTTATATTAAATTATGTTCATAAATTATCATTATAATTTTATTTTATTTTAGAAAAATATGTAATTGCAATAATTATATGAAATTTGAATCTAGCTAACAACTAAACATTGCAAAATTTTTTGCCTCGACACTAGAGTATTCTGTACTGTAGTGTCTCAAATAAACACATTAAATATTTTATTTCCTCGTGTGGGAATCGAACCCACAATTTATGGCGTATAGTCTCAAGCTTGTGCCACACATAAACATATGTGAATGTGAATAAATATATTTATTAAATTCGCCATTATTATATAGCTATTATTTAAACACCTAAATTTTGTTAACTTTGCTCTTCGAACTTTATATAAAAGACAATTGTTTTAATAAGTTTATTAATATTTACATTGCTATTACTTGGAATATATTTAAATGAGATTCGTTCGTTGTTTTTAAGTTGAGAGAGATTTTACATACGTTTTTGTATATAGTATATGTTTTACAATTCATATTGTTATTTCTCGAATTATAACGACTCCTATATTTCCCGAAAGTTTGTTTAAAATAATAATAAGTTAAATATAACATACAATTGAGGCCGGTCGTGGCGCAGCGGCACGAGGTGTGACTGTAGAACCGACTGGTTGTGGGTTCGATCCCCACTCGAGGAGATGAAATATTTACTTAATTTATATTTCCATTTCTTCGCTCTGGTGTCGAGTTCTGCCACTCAACACGCAATGCCTCCAAATTTCGGGAGAAAGTGGGGAGCGGAGTGTCTCTCTGGAACACAAGGTTCTCTCTGGCTACCCTGCTGTGTGCGGGATACAGCGCGAAGCTGATAAATTTTTATTAAATAAAATTATAATAATAATTTACGAACATAATTTGAATACAAGATATTGTTATATAGCTTTAAAACAAATGTAGTCGCCACTTAGCATTTTCAAGTAGCACTGTACATTAAGTCTGAAATTCAAGCTTATCTTAGCCAGAGCCCTTTTATCTGATACCTCACTTGAACTAGCGTCTTTAATACTAAATTTTATTTCCCTTTTAAGGCTATTATTTTTTAAGGTATAAATACAAATATATAGTTTTTATGTTTTCCTAAACTAATAGATACTAACTGTAGATACAAGCACCCAAATTTCATAATTGTAGGTCAGCTAAAAGTACCCTAACAAATTTGATTCTCTTTATAGTTTTGAAAACTGCGATTTTTGCGATATAAACGGCCATATCTCTTTTAAACTGATTATATAAATACGATTTTATCGACTTTACGACTGTAGATATGAGTATATGGTTTGAATTTCAACTCGACATCTCCAAGCGTTCCTGAGATAAAGGCGATAAGTGGACTGCAACAGTAAAAGAATTTTAAGAGAATAGTTCCTGAGATTAACACGTTCAACCAAACAGCTTCACGCTGTATCACGCATACGGCATTGTAGGCAGAGAGTACTTAATGTTAAGACACTCCGTTTTTCCCTCTTTTCGTCGTTTTCTTTCACTTTCCGCCGAATTTTTCGAGAAGTAAGTATAGATTAGTATAAATATTTACAATTTACTTTAATTATAGACGACAACTCAGTAATACAATATAAGCCGGAAAGTCTAGGCTAGTCATGACACAGATTATAGAGATTACGATGACCGCCGCGTTCGTTAACTCTATCTAGACTAACTTCTATATCCGGTAATAATGAAAGGTGTCGAACTTTTAATTGACCCCACGCATTTCCTTCAAATATTTATTTTAACAAGATTTGTTTACTTTTTATTTATTAATATATATGTATATAATATATAGGTATATTGTACGATTATAGATATTTTATCAATAAATCTCATATAATAGCAAACGGAAGAAGACGATTTCATTCTTCAATTTTTATAATTTTTCAATTACCTACACTATTAAATACAAATTTAGTACTTTATTTTATGTGGAGATAATTTTCTCATGAATATAAGAACAAGAATATGATAACCAGAACAGGATATTCATAGCCGAGTTTAGTTTGCAACGTGACGTGAACAGCTACTATACGAGATTGCATTAATAGCGAATAGAATATTATAAGAATAATTTAAAGAAAATAAAGTCTACGCCCTCTAGGTGTTTTTGTAATATTATATTTTGTTCAAAACAAACGTAGTGGTGTGAGTAGTAATCCCACTAGACTCTAGAAGGAAAATTTCATATTTAAATCACGAAAATGGATAAAGACAGAACGTAGCGAATCGTTTTTTTAACTTCAAGTATATCACATATTTAGCAGGAAAAGTAAGTCCTATCACGGATTATAGAAATGAAAATAATTCGTTTTATTTTTTTTTATTGCATTCCATCTATGTTTAAGACTGCGTAATTACAGAGTGTTGTCATCAGTTCTTAAAAAATCAGTATAAACAAAAAAAAATCAACTTCACGGTGTATCCCGCACACGCAGGCCGAGGAACTTAGTGCTAACACACTCCGTTACTCATTTCTGTGGTTTTTTTTTTATATTTAGTTACAGAACTCAACGCCGCGCTTCATTTTGACACTAAAGCGAAGAAATGAAAATATAAATTTAAATAAATATTTAATTTCCTCGAGCAGTGATTGAACCTACAACCAGTCGCGGTTACAGTCTCACACTTGTGTATCTGCGCCACGACCGGTTAATCAGATATCAGTTTTAGTACTAAAATTAGCTTCTGCTTTGGCACAATTATAAATGTCATTTCTAAAAAATCTAATGGTAATTCTAAATACCACTTACACGATCTCTATATATAAAGATATAATTATTAAAATTTCCATATCTTTATAGGACATTATGTAAATAAGAAACAACGATATAATTGTTTTTTTTTTATAAAATAAAGACTTAAGTTGGGCAACATTTAGGCAATTAGGTTAATACCGGGTCGCTTATTAAGTCAGGAAGTAAATATATTTTAATAAGGGAACTTTAACGCCGAAATAATATTAATATGAATCATTGCAAAAAATGTTTTAAATAAAATTCAAAACTGCCGAAACCACAGCTTCAATAATTTTTGTAAAAAGAAAAAAAAAATATGCAATTGTTTATGCTGTTTAAAAAAGTTTTTATGCCATATGTGAGCTTTTTGTAGTTTGTTTATAAATGTACTGTGAATTATATAGACAACAGTTGATGAAGCCAACTTTATACGCTTATATAATGTGAACTCTCGTAAAAAACAAAGTTTTTCCTGGGCTAATATGTACTGTGTTCTTTCTCCACATATAAAAAACAAGAAAATAATAAGTTCAAGTCCGTTATTATACTATGAATTTCATATTTTTTTATCCTTTTTGAAATGGCATTTAATGCGAATTGGTTAATTTTTTTTAAATACTTTAATTAATGTATATATGTTTTTTATTTTAAAATATATTTTGTATAAATTCATATTATGTAGCCCTATCTATTTATTTAATTACAGCTTCACGATGTATCCCGCACTCAGCAGGGTAGACAGAGGGAACCTAGTGTTGAGCTTGAGACACTCTGTTAACCACTTTCTACTGAATAAGAAATGAAAATATAAATGTAAATGAATATTTCACTTCCTCGAGTGGGGATCGAACCCACAACCAGTTGATTTTACAGTCACACTTTATATTTCTGCGCCACGACTGGTCTCTATTTAATTACAATAGATTTTGATAAAGTAACAATTATTTATATATTGTTATTGAAAGCTAGTCATCTTGTAGGTAGATATCTAAAGATGAAAAACAAGCTGAACTTACGGTGGTTCAACAATTTTAATATTGCACCTGAAAAAAAAAACGACGCATCTAAAGCACAATACGCTCTGGGCATTGCTCTTTCATACAATAAGAAAGGGTGTATAGTCAGCAAAAAAGAATGTACCGAATCTTTTTTGCAATCTTCTTGAATGTGGAACAATCTGTGTTACTCATCTCTCCCTAGATGGTAGTGTGAGCTATAACAATCTAAGACACGTAGAAAGAAAATGAAGAAAAAATGTGATTGAATATACGATACCGTAATAAATGCGGTTCCAAATATATTATAGAAGAAAAGTGTGAAACGTCGACAAAAATTTTAGTAATGGTTTTTAATATATTTTACTTTATATATTAGTTTCAACACCCGATGTTATTTATGCAAATTTAAAAATTAAATAATTTAAAAGAGTAACAAACAATGGTTATTTTATGTCCAATGATTAATCACTATATGAAATTCTCAGTAAGCAAGTAGAGCTCTCAGCAAGAATAGAATGCCTCAAAGTAAGAATCGAACACACAACCGTTGCGGCTATAGTCAGACACTGGCCTCTGCGCCACGACGACCTCCAACTAGAAATACTTAAAATATCCCTATTTTCAGAAATAGATCAGAAATTAAAACAGAATAAATATTATTATCAGCCTCTCTTTCATTGCCCCCATTATAATAAAAAAAAAACTGGAAAAGCGCGACTTGTGCTCGCCCACTGAAGGTTCCGTGCAAAAATCGAAAGCCTCGATTTTTTTCGGAAATTCAAGCTTAGCTTAGCCAGAGCCATTTGATACTTCACATAAACTAGCAGCTTTAACACCAAATTTTGCCACTCTTCCTATTTTTTAAAATTTAAACACAAATGTATAGTTTTCAGATTTTTTCCCTAACTAGTACTACCCGAAGATGCTAGCTGCCAAATTTCATAGTTCTAAATAAATCCGGAAGTACTCCTACTAATTTTGATTCCCTTTAGAGTGTCGAAATACGCGTTTTTTGCGATATAAATGGCCATACTTTTTTTAGGTAAATGTAGAAATATGTTTTTTTCAGGAAATCATGGGGCCGTAGTCTGAGTTATATATGGTTTGAATTTTAAATCGATATCTCCATGTGTTTCTGAGATAAAACCTCTTGATAGACAGGCGGACAAACGTGATCTTACAAGGTTTCCTTTTTCCTTAAAAGATACCCTAAAAATTATATGTACTATTTACTAATTATCAGTAATTATTTTTTGGTATAAGACTCGTAAAGCAACGTTAAGAGTAGACTTACGTTGTAAAGAATCGATTTACTTGACAATTATTTGTAGAGAATAGTAATCCATACCTATATTATAAATTCGAAAGTAACTCTGTCTGTCTGTCTGTCTGTCTGTGCCGCAATCAGGGCCAAACCGCTAATTCAATTGTAATAAAATACTCATACAGACATACTTGAGGGTCTTCGGATGAACATAGGTTACTTTTTTTTCTCATATTTGTAATATTGTCGATATATACTAAAATATTAAAATATTTTTTAGTTTGACAGGCAATTTATTCTGCCATCTTAATAACAACCGACCGTTGCTAAGCAACGGTTTGCAAAGTTTGTGGTTATAAGCAAACGTCACCCAAAATGAGCTTGCTTAACGCATACATGGCGTGCGCCGACTCAACCTTATGAGATACATAAAAACAATGTTTAACAAAAATATTGTTCTTTAATGTTTAAAAAAGTCCGCGATGGTATATGTTTATCTCTGAAGGTTGAGCAAAAGTAACCATTTTAATTAATTTACTTTATATTTATCGGGTTTTTGTTGTATGTATTTTCTATAATTTGATATTGATCGCTAAATATGAAAATGAATATAATAGCCACTTTTTGCATGTCATCTTGATTGGAATTATAGTTTACTGTATAACATTCTAATAAATAATTAAGGAGATGTCACTGATTCGAAATTGACGGTTGACGGTTTTGCAAATTTTCATATATTTTCGAACTACTGTTAATTTTTATGTAATTATTTGCTGTTTATAATTAATTTACACTTTTCTTTGGTTCTCTGCTTATTCGAGTAGTAGATTAGTTAGATTTTCATAAATTTCTTGGTGTGGTGTAAGTTGCGGCCCTGCGCGGCGTCGGCATAATATTATTTAAGTATTTATTATTTAAGGAAAGAATTGTTGCTTATTTCATCTCGGTTGGATGATTATCTATACCTTTGTTATACACTTAATAAATTATAGTTTTAGTTTTTTGGGATTTTATTTGATATTGTTTGCAAAACTTCTACATATTTAATGTAGAAGGGACTTTAGTTATTTCATATAGTATCTATGTGCGCGCAAGGAAAACGTGTAAAAGATTTTTCCCGGGTCAGCAAAATCGATCACTGAAAGTCTAAAAAAAATCAGTTCAGTTATGCTGGACATTAGCTCGGGGAAATAGAAAGACAGACAGAGACAAAAAATATAATATTTTTTTAAAGTATTTGAGTATTATGTAAATAACCACATGCACTTGCAAAAACATATCACAACACATTTAATTTTAATTCTTTCAATTATTTATTTTACTTTGATGATGTTAATAATGTGGCTGGTTTTGTTTAGTTTTTTTTATTAATATTTTAATATGATTACGTTTACTTATATTTTTTTCATTTAAATTAGTTAGATATTTTCAAAAACAATTTTATAAATATATCTAATAAGCATTCGTATAGTTCAAGCTGGCGAAGCCGCGTCCGGGTCCGCTAGTTATTTTATAAAACAAAGTACAACATAGCCTGAGACAAGACAATGAACAGAGATAGCCTTGGACGGATGGATGATCGCTACATTTTTAACTTCTAAATTAGCAAAACTACTTGTTGGTACAGATTGAACGGAAGTCCTTGCAACTTAGATAAAAAAAAATAATAAGTAGTAGCCATATTTAATAATGAGTAAATTATGACTGTTCATTTGCAAGATATTTATTTAAAAAAAATATAATAAATCAACTTTATGACGAAGATGAGTGTAAAAAAAATGTACTCTTAAAGTCAAATTTAATTTTTATCGGAGTGTCTTAGCACTAAGTTGCTTCTTCTTAATCTGCCATAAAAAGCTGCAAGAAGAGCGCGAAGCTTAAAAAACTATTATTAATAAATATAAAATGAATTCAATTAATAGAAATAAATGAAAAGTTCAAAATTCTACTATTGCCCGAACAAATTTCCCAAACTTCTCGCTTAAACTATACAATGAATGTGAAACATTACACAACCCCCAAACATGATCTGAAAGACAGTTATCAACCATTTTCGCTTGAGATAACCGAATTTGAGTTACGAAATTAGTTTCTCTCTATTCGTTTTGTATTTTGTTTATATATAAATGTTCCATTTTGAGCCTATTTAGAAGTTTTATTAAATTTCATAGTAGAAATTAGTAGTAATACCCTACCCGTAGCCGAATAACGGACAATGCTTATTGACTAATCTGTGACAGTTCTGTGTTAACATATAATAGTAAACAAAATTTTTAGAATAAAAGGGAAATATAGAAATGATACGACAAACATACATGTAAAAATCGCATAACAGCGTAAGCAGAGGTGATCCAATATTCAAACACTTTCTTTCTCAAGCTTCTTCCTGTTTTCTTACAGTTACAAACGAAAATAATTCATTACATCGGGTGGAAATCGATCCCACATCCGACGCTTTAACAATCAAACATTGTACCGCTACGCTACGACTGCCCGGAATGCCGTAAATTTGTATTTACTATAATTAATTGAAATATGTTTTGTTATTTTATAAAACACTACACATTATTTTTATATGGTTTTTTGTATATAAAGAACCATACAATCTATACATATAAATAAATTGTCAGTGTCTGTCTATGTTTTTCGAAATTCGAAATAGCCATATTTTTTAATTACATATAGTTATTTACAAAATACTAAAACACAAATAAACAATTTAAAAAATTTTATGTCTTTTTTTTACAACCTAATGTCCAGAACAGCTGAACTGACTTTTATGCTGATTTTCACTGACTGATAGAGGAGGTTATGGAGCAAAAGAGGCTACTTTTTTTTCAGTTCGGGATTGATGTTTGGGAGGGAAATACCGTCCAAAAAACCACGATCGGTATTTTCTGTGAAAAAAGACCAATTTTTTGCTTGAAAGAATAAATAATATCTCAAAATATTGAAACCATAAATTATTAGTTGTGTAACCAATAAATACCAATTTTGCTTTAATACATAAAAAAAAATTAAATTAGCTTCACGCTGTATCCCGCACACAACAGGGTAGGCAGAGGGAACCTAGTGTTAAGACACTCCGTTCCCCACTTTCTGCCGAATTATGGAGGCATTGCGTGTTGAGTGGCAGAACTCAACGCCGCGCTTGACCTCGACACCAGAGCGAAGAAATGAAAATATAAATTTAAGTAAATATTTCATCTCCTCGAGTGGGGATCGAACCCACAACCAGTCGGTTTTGCAGTCACACCTCGTGCCGCTACGCCACGACCGGCCTCATTTAATACATGTAAACAACTAAATAAACATAAATAAAAAAGAAGCGAGTCGCTCGTACATTATAAAAACAAATGTTACATTTAATATAAAAGTTTAATCAAATAGATGAGAAACAACAAAGCTTCAGCGAGGAAGGCTGAAAAGCAAGCAGCGCTAAGTCAGCTCGGCAGACTGCGGGTCACGAATATAATATTGATGTACTTAGTTTAATATTTCTTATTGCAACATTTCTATTTAATTACAATAATGATAAAATGTAAGTCTTAATTAAATTATAGTGAATAAAATGCAAGTAAAACTTTCAAAGTAAAGTTAACGGTTTTCCGAAAATCTATAATGCAACTATTCTCCATTTACCGCCTAATTTTGAAACGCCACGAGTTTGATAATAATAGATGCAATGTCACGCATTGTCATCAATAGAATGGGGAAATCTAAATGATGTCATTATTGAGGGGTCTTTCAAACGTGCTTTAACCCTTAAGAGCTATAATGAATTACATAACCCACTAAGACTATAATGGTTTGAAAAGAACTTATTTTGAAAAGTAATTCAATGAGCTTGACGCTGTATCTCGCACTGCAGGGTAAGCAGAGGACCTAACCTAGTGTTAAGACACTCCGCTCCCTAATTTCTGTCGAATTCTGGGGGCCTTGCGTGTTGAGTGGCAGAATTCAACGCCGCGTTTGTTCTCGAAGGGCGACCAGAGCGAAGAATCGGAAATATAAATTTGAGTAAATATTTCATCTCCTCGTGTGGAGATCGAACCCACAACCAGTCGGTTTTACAGTCACACTTTGTGCCCATGCGCTACGACTGGCCTGAAATTATTTATTAATTGTAAGAAATTGTAAACAACTTACTTTTACCAGTTAATTTGGATCTATGTTAATAAATATATGTAGTTATTTGTATATATTTTTGTAAAAAAACTCGGAAAAAATAACTTAAATAGCTGAACTTGAAAATATGACTTAAACAGCTGATACCATAATGTTTTCTTTAATATATACCATAATGTAAAATTTATTACTTATGAAATTAGCGAATGTTCACAATGCCTCCAGAATTTGGCGGAAAGTGAGGATCGGAAGAGTTTTTATGGAAACGAAATGTCTTTGTGTATTTTGCTTTGTACGGAAAACTGCGTGAAGCGAAAAAAAAGAAAACGTAATTAAAAGAATTAATTCATTTTTATGATTTACTATTAAGTAAACATTATTTTAGAAATAGATAGTTACTTAATATTTAGTTTTGTTATCTACAGTTCAATCAAATATTGATGTTCATTTACCCAAACAAAATGGGATTATATTATACACAAATTGGTTTTATGTATTCATGTATTTATAAGTATTACCTACTTTATAAATATTAAATAAACTTGTAAATGTTCGTACATTGATATACTTAAGTATGACGAGAGTACGTAATGATGAGATTAACTGTAGTTAATATCAAATTTCAAAGTTTTTAAGTCAAAAGCTGTCAATTACCATTTTTTGGTGGAACAGTACCTGCTTGTATTTATTATCATTAAAAAATAAGGTTGCTAAATGTCAAATTAAATATTTAAAATGATATGTTTCGCTTTTGGTTACGGTTTCTATCAATTTCGACAAATTATGTTATTGATCGAATCTTCAGCAGTGACGAAACTGAGCACTGGTAATGTACTACTCAGTAATGGACCACTCGTGGACCACTCAATATTTAAATTAATATTAAGATCCTTGAACATTACAATAAAAATGTAAGTAAAAATATATATTTATTTCTATTCCTCTCTTTTTAATGTGTTTACTAGGTGTAAACTAAGGAGAAACGGAAATGAAAGAAAGGAGTATGAATTAATTTCAAGGATTTATTTTTAAGAAAAATATAAAAAAAATTACGTGGCGGTTTTTTAATCCGCTTCTTTTGGAAATCAGTCCAAAAGGCACGTTGGAGGATTTCCAAGAGGCGCGGGTTCAAATCCCGCTACGTTCACATTTTTATACGTTTAATTTATCGCCTAGACATAGAGAACACAGTGTCTTAATACTATGCTGCCTCTGCTTTCCCTGCTATATTCGGGGTACAGCGTATAACCAGAAACATTTACAATATAACCTAAGGAAGCAGGTGTCTACCCTCCCAGCATATGAGAACTTTAACGGGAAAAATGGTATCTAGTAGATGACAAAAAAAATATTAGTACTGCGAAGATCATTATACCTTGATTTATTAAACTATTACGAATGATATATTAAACACACGTCATGCTATCTTATTTTATATTTTATGTCATGATCTGGTTTGAAATATAACCTCAAAATATGGAAACGTGGTCATTATTATAGGAAAATTAATGTTTCAGCGGATATCCTGTGGGACACCAAAATGGCAAAGCCAACTATATTGTTATTTAAATGGCTATACTTTTTTAGTAAAAAATATAATAAACTTTAAAAGTAATGTAATAAGCTAAATACTATTTTTATATTATTTAAGTAATTAAACATAATTATTTTGTTATTCATAAAATATGTGTGTGAAATAAAAAAAACACTCTGAATGAGATTGAGAACCAAATATCATAGATAGGCACACCCCGTGATTGTCTATTGCTTTAAAATTAAGAATCCCCATTTTTTTAGCGTGAAACTGAAGTGACTGCGGAATTAAAATTAATCATTTCCTGGCAGACATGACAGTTGCGGGGTTGAGTTACGCCAGTTTACTACACACAATATTTCCCATTAGCACCGATAGGTTCTGAACGATGCATTGCGCGATATAAGTATGAAACAAAATAAAAATGTAGAGTTAAGCTTTCATACTACTTTCACAAGTAGTAAGTAGTAAGTGACTCAGTTCAAGTTTCAAACAACCGGAAATAAAATGTAATAGGATATCGTGATGGGAAGCGTTTGAATGCGACAATCCAATCGGATATAGAACTGTTTAAAGTACTATAACGACGGGTGCATAGATAATCATGTATTTTGCAAGATCACTTATGTAAATTTTAATTGTAATTTTGTTTATATTTAAAAAAAATATTGTTTGAACAATGTTTCTTAGATAAATATAAGCTTATAAGCTATATAAGCTTGTAAAATAGTTTTCTTTACTATATCTTTTATTAGAATTAAAATAAAACTTGTTCTTACTTAGTAGAGAGGTTCTCTGCCTGCTCGCTTCACTCGTTACTCTTACTCGTTAATTTAGCGTAAAAGATATAAAAACAATAAATAAATAAATCAGCTTCTGTATCCCGCACACAGCAGGGTAGGCAGAGGGAACCTAGTGTTAAGACACTAGATTCCCCACTTTCTGCCGAATTCTGGAGGCATTGCGTGTTGAGTGGCAGAACTCAACGCCGCGCTTAACCTCGACACCACAGCGAAGATATGGACATATAAATTTAAGTAAATATTTCATCTCCTCGAGTGAGAATCGAACCCACAACCAGTCGGTTTTACAGTCACACCTCGTGCCGCTGCGTCACGACCGGCTTCAATGCATTTGAGTTGTCCTCTTTTTCACCTATTAAAGTAATAATTGTGAATTAAAATCAAAATTGTTGTTCAGATTTATATAATTATAAGACAACAATATATTATATCATCGTGTTGCATCAATATAATTGATCTACTATTAAAAGAGAGGAAAACTAACCAGTTTTACATTATATGCAATTAATTTTTGCAAGCCAGCGGTATACACGAAACACATTCATTTTAATTGTTGCTGAAGTTACTGAATTAAAATTTTTATTAAAGAAATAATTAGAGGAGATCGAGTTTCGTCACTGCTGAAGATTCAATCAATAATTAAATATTTAATTTGACATTTTGCAACCTTATTTTTTAATGATAATAAATACAAGCAGGTAATGTTACACCAAAAAATGGTAATTGACAGCTTTTGACTTAAAAACTTTGCAATTTGATATTAACTACAATTAATCTCATCATCAATGAAAAATACGAAACGACAGTTTCATATTTCAATGGTATGTAAATATTATAAAATATGTATATAATAGTTTTATTCCTAAAATAATATTTTACACTTGATGTCGCGGTCGTGGTGCAGGGGCACAGCAAACGAGCGTTGTGGATTCGCTTTCCATTCGATATAATCAAATGTTTAATATTTTCATTTCCTTTTTCTAGTAACGAGGCAAACAGAATTCGCTGGAAACTTAATGAGATCGGAGTGTCTTAATGCTAGGTTTCCTGGTTCCGTCTTTCTACCCTGCTATGTGTGGGATACAGCGTGAAAAAAATATCTACACTTCATTCATTTCTATCATAATTATTAGATGCTAAGCTAAGTTTAAGAATTTCGATGTAGCTCGATGAGAACGTATGGCTTAGTGGTCAGAGCGCTTGGACGTTTTCCAAAAAGCGTGAGTTCGAATCCAACTACGTTCAAATTTTATACGTTTCTAAAAAAAAAAAAAATATGGAATAATACTTTCAAAATGATAAATATTAAGAAATTGATCTATCTTATTATATCATATAACATAAACGAAACATAACACATTTTCATATAATTTTGGAATGTGTGTAAATCCCAAGCTTAAAAATATGTTTCATGATCATTCACAAAATGCTTTTAAAACTAGAACAATCATATAAAACACTTTATGGTGCAGTAGTTGAAACTTTCAGTCTGTAGAATACATTAGGCGCAATGCCAACACGTACACGTACACGACTCATTTAATGATGGAAATTAAGTGCTTGGAAATCTTTAGCTCTTAAATCTTCTCATTACTTAAATTAGAGACAGATATCTTTTTAAAACTTCACACTAATTTATAAATCTAAGTTTTTCATCAATTTTTTAAATATTAATATTAGGGTTCCGTTCCTGTTAAGGAAAAATGGGACCCTTATAAGATCAGGTCTGTCTGTCCAGAGCTTATCAGCAGGAACGCTTAGAGATATCCAGTTGGATTTCAAACCATATACTCAGATCCACGCTCCCTTGATGTCTGAAAATGTCGTATTTCTACAATTATTTAAAAAAAGATATGGATATGGATATCACAAAAAAGTCGCGTATTTTGACACTATAGAGGGAATCAAAATTAATTGGGTACATCTGGTTGACCTAGAATTATACAATAGGTAGTACTAGTTCAGGAAAACATCTGAAAAAAACTATATATTTATGATTGAATCCTAAAAAATAAAAGCCTTAAAAGAGGAGCAAAATTTGGTAGTAAAGTCACTTAGCTTAGCTAAACTTAAATTTTAGAAAAATCTCGAGACCTATTTTTGTACGGAACCTTCGCTGGGCAGTCCGACTCGCGCTTGTCTGATTTTTTCTTTCATAACATCAAATAGAGATCAGTAAGAATTATGCCTTTAAAAACATCCTGTAAAAAAACCCAAGTCTCGCAGCTCAGTCTTTCTACCGTAAAAAGTTGTGAGATCCATGTAATACCAAGTCGGTTAATCTATTTAGTCTCTACTTAAAGGACCTTCTGTCTTAAGTTATTACAGTAGTTATTATCATGCCAATATTAAAAATATTTTACGTTTTAAACAAATAGATCGACTAGGACATCGCATGATTTGATTATTAGTATGTATCACACTACACAGCACGACGGGCCAGCAACCGAATTCCTCACCAGAGTCCTTCCGAATATGATGTCTATTATGTCTTTCGATAGGTGGTGTTTTCATGCGATGTCCAAGTCGATCTATTTGTTTAAAACGTAAAATATTTTTAATATTGGCATGATAATAACTACTGTAATAACTTAAGACAGAAGGTCC
>JAATLQ010034604.1:0-23682 GCA_013421005.1 Heliconius erato x Heliconius himera
GAAATTTTGTAAACAACGAAACCCGCGAATCGCATCTGCTAGGCGTACAGACATACCACATATGTATGTATATATGTATTTGAACTAAATAACATTCTCCACTATCGAAACTATAAATTTTATTGTCCATCTATGTAGCGACTCTCATAATTCACTACCCTTGTCCCCAATAAAGGGGTAGTGCTGGATATATGGTATTGGATGGTTGTTAACGATTACGTTACAACGAGCTTGGATACTGGTTTTATTGTTTGTTAAATTTCTAGATGATAATATTCTAAATATATAAAAATATTATATAGAGGCCAGTCGTGGCGAGAGGGCACAAAGTGTGATTTTAAAACCGACTGTTTGTTGGTTCGATCCCCACTCGAGGAGACAAAATATTTATTTAAATTAACATTTCCATTTCTTCGTTCTGGTGTCGAAGCAAAGCGTAAAATTGTAGAGATTTTACATTTTTTTTAGCTTCATGCTTTATCCTGCGGATATCATGGTTAGTAGAAAAAAATTATTGTATTGACACTACGTTCTTATTTGGCTGAATTTCAGAAAAGTTGAATGGCGGTACTTAACGCCATGTTTGTTTTTTCAGTTGAAAAATAAATACCATTAACCTTTTAATTAGATTCGACCGTCAAAATAGACCATCGCGAAACAGTACATGTTTCGTGATGGTCTATTTTGACGGTCGAATCTATAATAAAATATATTATATCATTGACATATTATATCTAATTATAAATTCAATTTATACGAATCATTTTATCAATTGCATATACAGGGTGGAAGTGTCAGTAACACTTTAATTGAAAGTTTTAACTGCTCTATAAGAGCCTAATACAAATAAAAAAAATCTCCCAAAAATGAAAAAGTGATTGTTTCAAACAAAATAAATAATAAAATTATTGTTGTAATATAAAACGCCGTTTATCAAGAATGACGCACGCACGCATAAACCTATCAAAGGAAAACCGCCGCATACGCCTCATTCCGAAATCGAGTCGTAGGTATTGGCGGCAAAGTTCAAAGATGTTTAATCTGTGTGCAGTATTTTTGTAATAGTACGTATTTACGTTATTGGTATCTATGCGCAACTGCGTCACACGAAATACAGGTATGGATAAACATCGTGAAATGAAAAAAAAATCTTAAGTCCAAACTGTTGAGATATTAATTTCTTTAGGTATTATATATGTATGGGTTTAAAATATTTTACCCTATATACTGTTCTCGTAAAAGGAGCGCTGACACTTCCATCCTGTATTGTATACATTGACTGAACTAAAAATATCAAGTATTCAATTCTTTATTTAAATAGGCTTTACTCTAGCTTGCAATAAAGAAAAGGCCAAAATATTATGGGTTTTGCTATTGTTTTGATATTATTAAAATTTAAAAGGATTAAAGGTTTAAAGGCCAGACATGGGGCAGAGGCACAAAGTGTGACTGTAAAAGCGACTGGTTGTGGGTTCGATCCCCACTCGAGCAAATGAAATATTTACTTAATTTTATATTTCCATGTCTTCGCTCTGGTGTCGCGGCAAAGCGCGGCGTCGAGTTCTGCCACTCCACACACAATGCCTCCAGAATTTGGCAGAAAGTGGGGAACGGAGTGTCTTAACGTTAGGTTCCCTCTGCCTACCCTGCTGTGTGCGGGATACAGCTGATTTATTTATATCATTTTAAAAGGATTTCTTTCACAGAATTAATTTAAAAACGACATTTATTGTTGCGTTGAATTCCGTCACTCAACACGCAATGCCTTCAGAATTCGGTGGAAAGTGGCGAACGGAGTATTAACACTAGGCTCCTTCTGCCAACCTGCTACATGCGGGATAAAGCGGGAAAACGAAAAAAATGTCTAAAATTATATTTATTCAAGACTTTAATGCAGCCTGCAAATTCGCTCTCGTAATGAAATAAAAAGAACTAAGTAGCATTATACATACTAAGTAGTCAAGTCTATTCTGACTGGAAGGAATAGTGTATTACATCGAAATGATTAACGTAATGTAATATATATGTATAGTCTTCTTCGATAATTGGACTATCTAATACAAAAAGGTTTTTCAATTAGAACTAGAGACCGTCGTTGCATAAGGGCAGAAGCATGGGACTGTAAACGGTTTGTGGGATCGTTTGTTCTCGTGAAAGTTATATATATAATATTCTCGTTTCCTCTCTCTAGTCACGAAGCAAAGCGCGGCGTTGATTTTCGCTACTCAAACACAATGCCTCCAAAATTCAACGGAACGAGTGGGGAACGAGAGTGTAATAGTAGTTCCTGATATAAATGCGTTCGAACAAACAAACTCATCGCTTTATAAAATTAGTATACTTCAAAAAAACAATTTATATAACAGTACACCGTATATTTATGTTAAATTCAACAAATAGTCTAAAGGAGGTCCTATAAACTGCAAGGCAAGCAACTACGTCGGGCTCAGACCGCGGGTCACCGCAAAGCTTGGGTACCTCAAGACGTTACGACTTTAATCAGGTAAGCTTAAGTATAGTAAGGTAGGAGTGGATGGAAAAACAGTATCTTATGTAGAATGTTGAGATACTAAGAATTAACTTCTCTTCTGTCTGTTTCTATTTCAGGTTATAATAGTGGTTTTAGGTGTCACATTCGGTAATCATTATTATATTAAACATATTCGATATTAATAGGTATAATATATTTGTTTTGTAATAATGATAAAGAACATTTTTTGTAGTTTCTTACTGAATCCGTATAATAGGCGCCACCACTGGCCTCGGAAATTAAATAAAAATTAATAATTCTCATCAATTAATAAAACTTAATTCAATAATAATTTGAGGCCGTCGTGGCGTAGGGGCATAAGGGTGTGACAGTAATGCGACGGCTATGGCTATGGATTCGATTCCCACTCGGAGAAATGAATTAGTATTGATTATTATTTTCGCTCTGGCACCAAGGCAACATGCCTTGGACCGAAGGCGAAGATATAAAAATAATGCCGATTCCGTCACTTAAAAGTGTGGAACCGAGTGTTTTAACACTAGGCTTTGCCCACCCTTTTATATGCAGGAAACGGCTTATTCTTGTTTCAGCTTCTTATTTGCTAGATTCATGCTATTCTGCTATCGATATTATATTTATACAATATTCAAGTAAATTATATTTTTTCCTATTTACTAAGTAGGAGATAATCTACGCGAGCAGGCCAACGGCCTTCACAAAGTAAAAAAGCTTAAGTCTAAGTTCAGATGAACGAGCGGCGACGCGCGTTTTGCTCGCGCGGTTTGAGATTGTAACAACGCGCACCGTGAGTAGGCGCGGTGCGACGACGTCGTGGGTTTTATACCGCAAATCGCGATTGCATCCTTTGACATTTTACATTAAAAAGGATATGATTACATTAAAAAGGATTTGTAACCTACAGATACTGCTGTAAGATATTGCATATCACCAAAAAAAAACTAATAGTCAATTAGTAAATCAATAAATATCTCGTCCTCCATTTTAGTAGCTCCGTGAGTCCGTCCGCTTCAAACTGCGCGGGTGAACTGGTCGATTCAGAATTGTAGATCTAAAGCCGTGTGACACTTGGTACAAAATCTTGCGCGCGGTGTACACGGTCATGTATATAAAAACATTGATTTTTTACAATCTTAAATCGCGCGTCGCCGCGTGTTCATGTAAACTTTGGCTAACTTACTTTCTAAGCCGATTTATTATATTTGCCTGAATATATATATTTATTTCTTTTTGTTATTTTTCTATAAGAAAAGTATTTCTTTTAATATATTAATACTCGTTGGCAAACCCTGCAAACAGATGCCTCTACGTACAGTCGGCTAGGTATATGTTGAGGTTTGCATTTGTGTGAATGTTCTTATATAGTGTTGGTGTAATGTCAGCCGTCAAGCACGACATCTTTTCATTGGCCTTATACTGTTTTATGACGATGTAATTTTAAATAAACTTTATTTTAATATACTTTTTTCTGGCTCTGCTTTCAGTGACACGAACTGTACGTAACATGTGACAAATGATTTTATGAATGAAACTACGCTTACTTCTTTTTCCATCTTACCGCCCAATTTACATACATTAAAAGTTAAATGACGTAACTTAATGATGCACTTTGCCTACTAGAGGGGGATAATGAAAATCTAATTTAATCAGCTTCACGCTGTATCCCGCACACAGCAGGGTAGACAGAGGGAACCTAGAGTTAAGACACTCCGTTCACCATTTTCTGTCGAATTCTGGAGGCATTGCGAACCCACAACTAGTTGATTTTACAGTCACCGCGCGCCGTGCACCATGCGCCATGATTGGCCTCACGAATCAAAATAATTAAAATATATTCATTTTCCAATCGAATCCACAACTATCGCGGCAGCAGCCCAGGAAAAGGAGTCATGAATATTTGGAATATTTATTTGTTATCACGAAATACAGGAGACACATAAACATTAAAACAAAATAATAGGAATATAATCTATACAATAAGCTGATTTAATAGAAATCTGCCAATAATTACATCCTATATTACACAAAGGCATTTTATCAATTTATCAGATACAACCCTATAATAAGATACCAACGAGATTCCCCTACACGTTTCGGCTGCATGAATTGAACGATTCCATTTAAATCAATTTTGTAAATTGTCAGTCCACCGGAACCCATCTGCTTCCGGTTTGTATATGAACTGAATAACATTTTCCAATATATTCGCAACGTTTAAATTAAACAATTTACACTATTAACATTATAATATGGTTAATTTTTAAGTAAAGCCAGCCGTCGTGCAGAGACACAAGGGTGTGTAAACGCGAATGGTTGTGGGTTCGATCCCCACTAGAGGAAATGAAATATTTGATATTTTTATTTCTTCGATCTGGTGACGAGGCAAAGCGCGACGTTGAGCTCCGCTACCCAACAAACAATGCCTCTGGAAATCGGCGGAAAATGGGGATCGGAGTATCTTAACACTAGGTTCCCTCTGCCTACCCTGCATATACAGGACACAAATGAGGCTGATCTATTTTTTGTTAATTCTGTATGTATCAAGTTGATATTTTTAACTCTACTCATTATATATTTTACTTTTTTACTAAACCAAAAAAATATGATGCGTAGAGTTGTTGAAGTGATTTAATATGAACTTTGTATGTTCAAATTATATTTACTACGAGCTGTTCTAAAACTCATTTTTAAAAAAGAACCTGTTTAGGCCAAGGTTGTTTTTATGACCTCAGGTCCCTTAGCCACCACTCTAGGAGACAAAAGCAGAGAAAAGAGAGGCTTACTTTAAAAATGTATATAAAACAACGAAGTAAAGCCATCGTAAGTAACGAAATGACTTAACACAAGATTCTCTCTGTCTACCCTTATATATGCGGGATAAAGCGTGAAAGCAAAAAGAAACAACGAACTAGTATAGCAGAGACTCAAATAAAAGATATCGCTTTGCCGTCTCTCCTGTGAATCAACAAGCGAGTCATGCTCAACGTAAACGCTTTTGGTACGTCAAACAGACGGACCGTACTCTCGACATGATTGGTGATTGCAATCCTAGTTTAGATCAAGCGCTCTGAAAGAGATATGCGATGGACATACGGAGAATCTCACTTGTAATTATATTGTAGATTTTATTTTAGGTTCCCGCATATCGAGGTAGTGTTAAGACTCTACCGTTACCCTACCTCCGACAAATTCTGATGGCATGATGAGTGGCGGAACTCAACGCAGCGCTTATTGCTTTGGTCCGACAGTGAAATAATGAAAATATAAATAAACTAGCGACTCACTCGCGGCTTCGCCCGCTTAAACTACTGAATTATTTACCTAATATACTGAATTGCGTTCCTTAAACAAACAACAGAATACTTAAATGGTAAAAATCATAAACAACGTAATAGGTAGTCTACCTATTATTCTTTTATGTAAAAATATTTAAACAAAAGATTGATGAACGAAAGATTGATTGATGATTATTTTTAGAGCTCCAAAATATGTGCAATTGTTTCTAAACCTACTTTACTAAAGAGCTAGTTTGAAGCATTCTCTAGTCCAGCTCCTTTCTTCTGGCGCTGGGGAACGGCATCGAGGCCATCTGGCCGTGGTCTCGAGCGGCGACCATCAATATGGGTGCATCGTTAGGGGGCCCTTTGGCCCAAGGACTGTGTACCTGCCTTAGACCAGATACAGAGAGAGTTTTTCGGTGGGAATGGAAGGATAATCAAATGTCACCTTAGCGGTAAGCTCAGCCAGTTGAGACACTCAGTCAGGAGGACCAACTTAAGGCCGTGCGTTGGGATGTCATCGGTATATAATTCGTAGAGGGCAAGTGATAAAATGCTGCCCTGGGGAATTCCGGCAGCGGTCGAATGGCTGCTACACTCTGCACTCTCACGAAAAACTTTTTTATTTTTTTTTTCCAGCTTTACGGTATATTTAATATAGAAGAGTATGCAGAAGAAATCTAGTGTTAAAGTTTCCGCGCAATTTTCGAGTCATTGCGTATTTTTTTTTCATAGCGAAGCAATAAAAATATTAAATCAAATGAAATCAGCAGAGTAGATAGAGGGAACCTAGTGTTAAGACGCTCCGCTCCCTACTTTCCGCTGAATTCTGGTATCATTGCGCAGAACTCAACGCCGCACTTTGACACCTGACCCTTCGACACCAGAACGAGGAAAATGAAAATATAAATTTAAATAAATATTTCATTGCCCTGAGTGACGATCGAACCCGCAATCAGTCGCGTTTAGAGACATTTTATACCCCTGCGCACTGACTGGCCTCAAAATATTAATAAATTATATAATTCATTTACACATATATATATACAAGCACACAACAGACAAAACACAAAAATTCTAGACAAAAAAAAACTAAAAAGCGACTATTAACTGACCATCAAAGTCACAGATCTCAGTTCAGAAATACGAATCACCAAAGCTTCTCCATTGAGCGCATCAACCAGCTCCACCAGTCGCCACTCAGCGTAAATGTCATATGTACGTACGAGATGACAGCGACGTATTTCAACTGGCTGACTCAAGTCGGATCGATCGGGATAGACTGTGGATAATTTACGGATGACATTCCGAAATTGGACTCGTTTATATCGTTAGGTACGTATTTGTAGATCAGTCTCAAGTCTGAGATCGATCTTGAGGTGGCATTTTTGCTTAAGATTGGTCTCAGACTTGAGACTTGTTAAAAAATACGGGCTTTAAATTGGAGCGATAAGCAAAGAGCAGAGTGTCCTAACCCTATGTAAGTATATGAATGGTATTAGACTCTGAATATAATGTACTAACACTAGCCTATCCTGCTACATAATATATGGGATAGTGCGTGAAACAAATGTATAATTAATTATAATATTTATTTATTTAAATATATTTCATAAAAACAATGATTATTCCTAAAATAAAATAAAATATTCACAGATATCATTATACAATATAGATATCATTATACATGAAGAAATTTCAAATATAATTAATTATGACACACCAAAGTAGTTCCACGAGGCATTATATCCAATTTAGATCAAAATTGGGCTTAAAATTTATTTCCCAGATATTTATATCAATACCGCCGTCATCGCGCTAGCTATTCCTAGTTTCACCCATTTTGGGGCAATCACGTCGTTTCTACCAAACGTCAGGGATATCAGCACAAATTTCAAGCTCTTGGATTGTGAAGATTTCCAAGCGACAATCGAGTTTGACGTTTTAATGTACGTCATTTCATAGAGAAGAAAGGTTTCTGATTCGATCAGAGTAAATATTAGTCAGTATTATTAAAAAACATATAAAAAATTTGACGTAGCGAGAATCAAACCCGCGCCTCCTGGAAACTGACCAGGTCGGTTTTCTAAATAAGTATTTTTCTTTCTTAAGTGTGGAATAACACTTTAAAAATGTTAAAAGTATAAATAAATCTATTATGTAATTATGAAAATATAAGCTATTGTGATATAATTGAAGAGCGTCGGAACGTCAATAGAGAAAGGGTAAAGTGATTACTGCTCAACTAATATAATCGAAAAACAGAGCAGAGCCTACAAAGAATGGCGAGTTAAGACACTCCGTCATCCATTCCAATCAACCACCCAATTTTCAAGATATTCCTTGATGAGTGGTAGAACTCAACGCCGCGGTTTGAACAACTTTGTATTACGTAGAAAGTTCATAATTTTCTATTTAAAAATACATTTTAAATAATACAGGATAAAAATGCACTGTAAATACAATTCACAATTTTTTAATACCTCTTTTCACTTTTAATTATGTAGATTTAGATCCGATTAGTGCGAGAAGGATATTTTTTTAAATTACTAGCCGTCTGTGGGAGTGAAAGAGACGAAAGTATAGAAAAACGGAAGTTCCGGTTTAGAACGGCTAACCCAAATGCATATTTTAGCAACTCTTTACGTTATTAGCAACTAAATTTGCAGGCGCAGAAAACTATTAGATATTATTATATGGTTTGATTCCTGTATAATAATATGAATATGTATGACTTTTTGAATTTTTATTTAATTATTCACCATAAATTTTATTTATCAGTAGTTTTTTTTTATTTTTTTAAGCATTCGGACTATATCCCCCGCATAGCAGGGTAGGTAGAGGGAACCTGGGAACCTAATGTTAACTCCTTTCCCCATTTTACGTTTCGTCAGTCTGGCACGTCGCAGGGGCACACGCGTGTCTATATTGTAGATTCGCCTTTGTCTACCCTGCTGTATGCAGAATACAGATGGAAAAAAGTTATATGCTGTAGCTATATACAGATTTTTGTTGTCATCACCATTTTAAATAAAAGCACAGTTTTAACTACTCTATAAAAGATTTTGTCAAAAACGAAAAAATATTTTTTCGAACAAAATAATTAATAAAAAGGTCGATGTAAAATAAAAGTCTATTTGTTAAGAATGACGCACACATACGAATTACGTTAGCGACAGACAGATGATTGAAAAAAAAACCGAAATGATTTTAAAACTAACTTTATTAATATTCAAAATTAATACCTATGAACGATGACTCCACTTCGATGTGGGAATATGGAATGGTCATTCTCACAAAAAATATTATTTATTAAATTTATTAAAACATTACGCAATTTCTATATCGACAATTTATTGTATTAAATATAAACTAACGGAAGTTCTACGTATGCACTTTTCATACATCAGTCCTATGTAATTTACGTCTAAATTGTTGACGCATCGTAATTTTTTTTTAGGTATGTGTTTGAAATATTTTACTCTATATGCTACTCCTGTAAAAGGAGCGCAGACGCTTCCATATCTGTATATAGGATATAGCTAAAAAAATAATGATATTTATTACGTAACACACAAAATATATAAATATAAATAAAGAGATTCTAAAAGGTATTCTCTAGTAATACTGAACGAAAATAAATCGAAGGTTACTTCGGGTTAATCAAATTAAACAGTTAAAATGATTGATAATCATTTAAACCAACACACGTCCCAGTAGTTATTTGCTGTAAAACCAAAATACATGGCTGCACACCCATCATCAGAATTTAAAGTCCACCGGTGATTTCCCTGGAGGAAGAAAAAATACAACCCACCTTAGGTTCACCTTGAGGTACCCGATCATGGAAAATACAACTCTAAATCAAAGAAAATACAGAATAAAATCCAATATATTAATTTTTAAATATACTTCGCTCCATGTACAGTCGTGTAAAATATTTAATTTATTCTCATAATACTTATTGTGTTTTGTGCTTGACAAATTATATGAGGGTATTACGAGGCCAATGTATGTAGGTGTCGGTCGTAAACTCTGCTTGTGGCTGAAACGGTTTTAGTACTTAGCTTGTTAGTACCAGAAATGAAATGTCGAACGGTTGTGGGATTTTTATTTTGGTACCGTTCGAGAAAAATTGTTTTTTTTTTTTATTTCTTTATTAAAACTAACTTTTCTTTATAAATGTATATATAATATAACTCTGTCGTGTAATATTAAGCTATCGTGGCACAGTGGTACAGTTTCCATAAATGCATCAGTAGTGAGTTCGATCCTCGCTCTGGTAATAAGACAAAGTGCGGCCAGGAGTACCATAATTCAGCACGAACACAGCAAATATGAGATACAGCGTAAATTCAAAAAGAATACTACATATTCCATTTAAAACAAATCATATAACAAAATCGATATTACTGATCTAAATATAACAGTTTACATTATAAAAATGTTAATTTTATATACATACTTGCATCTAAATATAAAAATATCTACATTATGATTACGCATACGATACTTACGTCTAGAAATTAATTTTAAATGTATATATCAGCTTCACGCTGTATCCCGCACACAGCAGGGTAAGCAGAGGGAACCTAGTGTTAAGACACTCCGCACGCCACTGTCAATTTAGTTTTAAATATATAAAATAAATGTTGATTTCCTTAGTCTTACTAAAGCAAAACGTGGCGTTGGGTTTCGCCACATACCGCTCACTAATTTTAAAAAGGGCGGAAAAGAAGAAACGAACATAACATATTATATTGACAAGATTCCCTCGCATTTCACATAATATATTAAAAAAAATATATTTTAATTATTTTTAATACTATTCAGCTTCACGCTGTGTCCCGCAACCTGCTGGGTAGGCAGACGGAACCTAGTGTTAAGACACTCCGTTCCCCACTTTCTGCCGAATCTGGAGGCATTGCGTGTTGAGTGGCAGAACTCAAGGCCGCGCTTGTCCTCGATACCAGAGCAAAGAAATGGAAATATAAATTTAAGTAAATATTTCATTTCCTCGAGTGGGGATCGAACCCACAACCAGTCGGCTTTACAGTCACACTTTGTGCCCCTGCGCCACGACTGGCCTATATAATTTCTATAATTTTCTTTAAATACGTACGTACATATAAATGGTACTCAATTACAGTAATGTTTTCATTTAAAATATAGATTCACTTATTCGCCGCGGAGGCCGGCGGCCCTCAAACCGCATTTTAAATTTTTAATTAATATTTATCCCACACATATTTCAATACAGCTTAAACAACTATCACAACTGTTTCTCTTTGTGCGGTTTAATATCAACTGTGGTGCGTTGTGTTCTAGAAAAATACATAATTTTAATTATGTAGGAACTAGTTTCTTTTTTAAGCTATACGCTGTATATAGGAACTGTAGGAACCTAGTGTTAAGACTCTCTGATTTATTACGATACTTCCGTTCTACTGGAAATGGAGTGTCTTAACACTAGGTTCCCTCTGCCTACCCTGCTGTTTGCGGGATACAGGGGGAAGCTGATTCAATTTTGATTTAATTTTATTTATTCTAGGCGAAAAATTCAGATAAAAATGGCGTAATTTATCGTACATAAAGATGCCTTTAATTTCAAATATTCCATTACTATTTTAATACAGTCCGTGACAGCGTCTGCCTGTAAATGCTATATTTAAATTATTTCTATTTCCACGCCCTGTTAGACAAAGCGCGGCGTTGAATTTAGCCAATCAACACGTAAAATCTCGAAAATTTGAAATTGGAAAGGGAGCGTCTTACTTACTAGGTTCTGTCTGCCTATCCTGCTGTTTGCGGGATACAGCGTGAAACGGATTTATTTATGTTATGCATATATTAATAGTTGTGAACAATTAGTTTCTAAACGCAGGATATAGCGTGAAGCTTCAAAAATATTGGGACAGCAATCTTATTCTTTATTTTCATATAAAATATTGAAAAAGAAAATAGTTCATAGATGTTCATTCAACTGTTTACGACAACATTAAAGTACTGTTCTTGTCAATTATATAGAGACACGTCTGACAACTAGACGTATGGCTTGTCACAAAATGTATTTGGTAATTCCATGTTATGATTCCTTTTAAAAATATTAGTTTTTTTTTTTGGGTAGAAATATTTATTATGTGCAATGAGAGTAGTTGGTTGTAAAACCAGTGATTGTGGATTCGATTCCTACTTGATAAAAAATATTATTATGCCAATAGAGGCCAATGAGGCCAGACGTAAAACAGGGGCACAAGTGAGTAACTGTAAACGCGACAGGTTGTAAGTTCGATTTCCTCTCGAGGAAATTAAATATATCATATTTTATTGTGCGATCTGGTGTCAAGGCAAAGTGCGGCGTTGAATTTCGCCACCCAAAACGCAAAGCCTTTCGAATTCGGCGGAAAGTGATGTAATAGGAACGGAGTATCTTGAAACTAAGTTCCCAGGTTCCCCCGGTCTGCTACGAGTATGTTTGGAGATACAGCGGGAAGCTAAAAAAATGTAATTGTAATTGCAACTTTATGTGAAAAATCCATTTAATAATTAATTCTTACATAATTTTTTGTCTGGGACTAATTGGGACTAAATGGGAAAATTACATCATTACGACAATTATATTAAGTAAATAATAATGTTTACTTTCTTAATAGTAGGTAAGCTACTTTTAAAAGTTTGAATTAAAATTTTAATCTTCATTTACACTAATGAACTAAACTGAAGTACTTAGACTTTTAAATATTTTAGGTAAGAAACGTGTAAATGTAAAAGTATTTTGAGACAACTGTGGCGCAAAAGATAAGTTGGTAATAGTTTGACTGAACAAGAGATGGTTGTAGGTTCGATTTGCTTATAGAAAAACGACATCCATTTTCACTAGATAGTTTTTGCCCACTCAGAAGGTCAGCAATTTTTTTAAATATAGTTTCACGCTATATCCGCATATAAGGGGATAGACAGAGGGTTTTTAATGCTAAGGTATTCCGTTTCCCATGCACAGCCCAATTTTTAAAACATTTAGTGTTGAGTGGCAGAACTGAACGCGGGGCTTTGTCTTATTACCTAAACTAGGAAATAAAAACAATTCTTATTTAGAAAACGTATAAAAAATTGAACGTAGCGGGACTCGAATCCGCGCCTCCTGGAAACCAACCAGGCACTCTGACCACTAAGTCTCATCTAAATACGTTCTCATCAAGTTACGTCGCTACGTTCAAATTTTTATACGTTTTCTAAATAAGTATTTTTCTTTCCTAAATGTGTACACTTTAAAAATGTTTAAAATAAAAACAATTCATTCATCCCCAAAAGGAAATCGAACCTACAACCAACGCCAACTCGTTTATAGTGAAACAGCCTTTTAAGCCTCATACATTATCAACACACTACAAAACTACTTATAATTAAGTAAAATAACTTAGAATTACGAGGCGTTACCACTTAGTACATAAGAGTGTAAGAGCTTTACGATCTTATAAGTAACGCTGGTACGGGTGGTCGTCGTAGCTTTACAAGACTTAATGGTTCATTATTTTCCAAGGCGGGCGGGCAGGTGAGAGACATCTTTGCTGAATTTACTTTTAGCCTTCGTGTGATATAAAATTTGAACTATTTTCTTTAGTTTTATGTGTAATTATCATTATTTTGGTTTTTTTTTAGTCTTATACTGAACTCTCACACTTGGGATCCTAGTGTTAAAACACTCCGTTCTCATTACGACACTTCAGTTTCTTATTTCCGCCGAATTGTGGAGGTTTTCGCGTGTGGACGCCACGCTTTGCCTCGTTACCAGAGCGAGAAATAATATTAAATATTTTATTTCGTCCGGGAATCGACCCTCAAAGTTTCGTTTACAGTCAGACGCTTATGCCATTGCACCATGCACTATTTCACTTAATGATATTCTAAATCTATGTATGCTAATCTATTTCAGCACTGAATGACTGAAGGACAAACGAAGCTGCTGGACTTAGAAAGTTGAAATCCAGTATGTAGGGTGGCGAGCGTGGTCGTGGATGTCTGGAAACTCCCACGGCGATAGGATAAACTTAATTGACGCTATAGTAAAGTTAGATTAGACGTATGAATAAAAGAAAACTAGGAAAATATTCTGTAGCGCCTCAGAAGATGATGATGACATTTTATAGTTAGATTGCCTCATTAAAAATTAAAGGCTGTATTGCTGTTATTTTTTAACCTCACGCTGTATCCCGCACATGGCAGGATGAACCAGGGAATTTAGTGTTAAGTGTTGAGCGGCGGCACTCAACGCCGTACTTTGCCTCATTACCAGAGCGAGGAAATGTAAATATTAAACACTGTTTTTAGATTTTTCCTCGAGTCAAAATCAAAACATCAATCTACTGCATTTACAGTTGTAGGCTTATGCCCCTGCGCCACGACATGCCACTATCGACTGTTATAGTCGTTTGTTTGATTACATCTTCATACAGTTCCAGCTTTGCGTAGATAGCAAATAATTTTTAATTTTACAGAGTCAATTAAAGATATCTAGATTTCTTCCTCAAACTGAGCCCGCTCCCGCATTGCAGTGGACGCATTAACCGGTAATTAGAGGCGATCCATTCCCGTGGCGCTGATAACGTACTTGTTTTCGAAGTTTGCCTGTAAAAAGTTTAGTGGAAAGAAAAATAGATAATTTTAAATGTTTATAAGTAAAAATGAGGCCGTCGTAGCACAGTACAATATCTGACTGTAAATATGACAATTGTAGGTTTGATTTCCACTCGAGAGAATTCTTTATTTTCCTTTTTATTCTTGCTCTAGTAAGAAGACAAAGCGAGTCATTGGGTACCGCCACATCTTCAGCCCAATTTTCGAAACCGCCGCTGGTTCTGAAAATTGGGCTGAAAGTGAGGAACGAACGTTTTTTAAGACATCCTGTTGCTCTACGGTCAAGCAGGCCTCGCTCCCCAGATGATTACATTAATGGCAGTGACTCAAAACGTTATGATCCAATAAGTGTAAACGGTTTTCTCAATGTTTAACGCGCAAATTTGTATCTTCTGGGACATCCTTGAAGAGACACGAGTTTATTTCGACACTGGTAGACATTTTCCCGATAAAGAACTGCAGGTTCGGAGTATACAGTTATATACAGTATACGGAGTATACGGCACTGTGCCATCATCTGCATGTCAATGTAAGCTAGGATTCTTTATAGAACAGGGGACAGCACAGCATACACAGCAGGTAATCGAACTAGAAACTAACGACTGTTACCATAACACTAAGTAGCCTGCTTACCCTGCTAGATGAGTAAAATAAATAAAAATATATTCATTTTTTACATCATGTAGTATTTATACAGAACAGATGTAAGTAAAAAGGAATTGATGATCAATTATGCCAAAATAATTTCAAAAATCCAAAAATAAGAATAAAATACGTATAAATATACAGTATAAAAAGAAATACATATCGTTCTTACAAATATATAACCTATTCGTTACATACAGTTAAAATATAAAAGAAAGTAGAAAATATCTAAGAAACTTTCACCAAAAGTTAGGCACTTGGTTGACGGCCGTTAACAAGATAATTAATTTACCTAATCAAGCAGAAGTGGACTCGTACGTGACGTCAGTTCTTATAAATAAGTATGCTTGATATAAGAGACACTAGATTGTATAATATTAAAGTCGATGCATTTCATACAATCTTTGGAGTAAGTTATTCGTTCTCCACTCACTGTTTCCCATAGACTACTGCTTAAAACACTCCGTTCTCCGCTCGCGTTCCGTCAAATTCTGCAAGTATTGAAATTTAAGTGGCAGGACTAAGGGACATGCTTTGTCTCGTTACCAGAGGGAAAAATTTAAAATATTTCATTTTCCCGATGTAACCATACATACGCTTATGAACCCCTGGGTCACAACTGCCCTTGCTTTAATGTTTTAAATGTTCTTGTGAAGGAAGGGTTTAAGGAGAGCTGGCTGTGCCTCTTTAATGATCTGTTAAGGTCTCATTTAAAGGACTAAAAAGACTCCTTCCAGAGGTCATGTACGGAGTTCTAGAAGAGACAAGACATAGGGTCGTGTTCATCCCCTCTTTTCCTTTTTCCCAGCCACTTAGACACATTACGTGCTAAACTACAAACTACAGTGTAACTACACTAAAGATCACTTGGTTTTTTCATTCTCTAATATTGTATGTACATAGGTTAACTTTCAACTCACAACTAACATATATTTTCTTAACAATTATTGCCTAAATTACTCCAAGTATGATATAGACAAATATAAACAGATAAGTATATACAAACAGATATAGATAAAGATTGAGGCCAGTCGTGGGGCAGGGGCACAAAGTGTGACTGTAAAACCGACGAAAAGACCGGTTGTGGGTTCGATTCCCATTCGAGGGGCTGCAATATTTATTTAAATTTATAATTCCATTTCTTCGCTCTGGTGTCGGGGACAAGCGTGGTGTCGAATTCTACCACTCAATACGCAATGCCTCCAGAATTCTTTTGATTTTCTTGATTTAGGTAGAGGAATCCTAGTGTTAAGACACTCAGTTTCCTATAAAATGCCCAATTTTCGGGACATTTCGTCTTGAGTGGATTAACTCAATCCCGTGCTTTACATTGTTATCAGAGTGAGTATATAAAAATAAGGGGGATCAACCCCTAAGTGAGAATTTGAACCTACAACCGTCGCGTTTACAGTCAGATGCTGTGAAATACATACTATGATGTAAATAAAAAATTTTACAATTACTTCATTTAATTGTTTTTTAAATTTACTTATTCAAAGGAACTCATAACCCATGTTTGGAAATATAACATCTTAGAATTATTCCGTAACTATATTTTTTTTCTTGAGAAATAATTTTAACTGGTCGATCCTTGCCAAACTACAAGCACTTTGGAAACTCCACTTTGTTAAAAGCTAAGATGAATCGTGAATCAGCCAACTTATATCTAGCTATATGTATAAAGTGAATAGTGGTTTTGGTAATAATTATATTAGTATAATTTCGGGTATAGAATGATGGTTGAACGATGGTTCTTTATTTTTTTAGTTTCACGCTGAATCCCATACATAACAGGGTAAGCAGAGGGGACCTAGGAACCTCAGATAGTCTGTTCCCATTAAGACACTTCCGCAACATACTTTCTCAGCAGAAAGTCCGGAATTCAGTAATTCCGGAAGGTTTCCAAGAATGGATTGAATTCAGTGGAAAATGGAGAGCGATATATCTGAACACTAGGTTCCCTCTACCAAAAAGCATAAAAAAGGATACCTAATAATATTTTATTTTTCCAAAGAAAAGGAATACTACATCAATTTTCTCTAAATTTGAAAGCTATCAAAATTAGTGAGAATTTTACTTTAAAATAAAGCACCAACTATAATTAACTGCTAACTAGAACAGCAAAGCGGTTATAATTGATGTATGTAAAATACAAACGCAGGGTAATGTGACTTTCAAACTACACACAACTACGTACCACGTACATATATTACAATAACAACACCCTGTATTATTAAAAGCAAAACAACCCAGCTCATAATATAAAGGGAACCAGCCATATTATTTAGTATTCGGCCATATAGCGACTCAATACTCAATATTCCTTACGTGAGTACGTGGGTTGGCTACAAAGGGAACCATTGTTCGTCCTTCTGTCCCCATAAAGTCACGAAGTCGAGATATAAATATAATATACACTGGTTAGTTGATATTTGTACTATTATATACGAAATTTGGATTTAGTGATAATTTTAGTTAATAAATGTAGTCGTATAGGTATATCTAATAAAATTAAAATATGTATTTTTTCGAGACCAGTCGTGGCGCAGCGGCACGAAGTGTGACTGTAAAACCAACTGGTTGTGGGTTCGATTCCCACTCAAGGAAATGAAATATTTACTTAAAATTTATATTTCCATTTTTTCGCTCTGGTGTAGAGGCTAAGCGCGGCGTTGAGTTCTGCACTCAACACGCAATGCCTCAAGAATTCGACAGAAAGTGGGGAACGGAGAGTCTTAACACTAGGTTCCCTCTGCCTACCCCGCTGTGTGCTGGATGAAGCTGATTCGATTTTTGAAAATATTTTTAGTAATAACTAAGTAGTGGAAATCTCCTCTCACAGAATATATTGTAATACTTTACTCATATTAATGAAGTCGTCGTGGCGCATTGGCACATCGTCTGATTTTAAACGCGGTTGCAGGTTACGATTACCACTCGAGTCATGAATTATTTTCTTTTTGAAAGAAAAGTTGAAGTAGAATTCTGCTACCACTCAACATGCAATATCCCGAAAATTTGGCGAGAAGTACAGAAGAGAGTGTCAAAACACTAGTTTCCATTTCCTTCCTCTCAACTATAAAAACAATTAAAAACAACAAATTATATCTACTAATTAAATACAAACACAACACAAACAACAAATTCAACAAAATATTCAAATTCATACATACATAAATAATATGTGAACGTAACTAAAAACAATGTTCATAATTTTATCTAAGCGAGAGTCTGTCTACAAAATCGTGCAAACTTCGGGCCTAACAATTTCCGGAGTTCAAATTGAGTTTCATCTGAATCGTTTGAGTTTCAATCCTTAATGAGTAACCTTCATTAAACAACTTCGCCGGAGGGGAATTAAGCAACTCTTAATTTCGCCGTGTGCCGAAAGTTATTTTTTAGATATTTAGAATAGTTTGTTTATTATATTATATTATATTATATTATATTGTTATTCATATTAAGGATTATTTCATAATTTAATATTAGGTAGTCAAAGAGACCGTAGCGTTTGGTTCCGTTCTCTCTGACTACCCCGCTAGGGATAAAGCGTGAAGCTAGTTTAGTTTAATTTACTTTAATATTAGGTATAAACTAAAAAGTTTTTTTTTATTTGACGCTATTTTCAGATCGGCACAGCCTGCTTGCTATTGCAGAGAGAGAGAACTTTCGCTCCGAACGCCATATACTTATTTAAATAAATCAAAATCAAATCAAATCAGCTCCACGCTGTATCCCGCAGACAGCAGGGTAAGCAGAGGGAACCTAGTGTTAAAACACTCCGTTTCCCACTTTCTGCCGAAGTCTGGAGGGATTACGTGTTGAGTGGCAGAACTTAACGCCGCGCTCAACCTTGACACTAGAGCGAACAAACGGAAATATAAATTTAAGTAAATATTTCATCTCCTCGAGTGGGAATCGAACCCACAACCAGTCGGTTTTACAGTCACACCTCGTGCCACTGCGCCACGACTGGCCTCATAAAAATTATAATAATCAAAATATTTTCTAAAGTGGGTTCGATACCCACAAACTTTTACTACTGTAAAACTGTATTTTGTTAGACGGTATTCCACTATGCCATGGCTTTAAGGCATATGTATATAATCTATACATATAAATTTATATATTTTTATGGCACGTTTACTGACTGATAGTGGGGGTAAGGGGAGAAACATATAGGCATTTTTTTTCATGAGACTCACGCGGAAAAAAAATCATTTAAGATAGATATGAAAAAATATATATATTTCTATTATAGACGGATAATATTTACGAGAATAATTAAATTCGAGTTAAGAAGTAAAAATGAGAATAATTAAATAAAATCTTATAATAATTGAAAAATTCTAATAATTTGTTTTGAGGCCGTCCTAGTACAGTGGCACAAGTGGGCACTGTAAACGCAAAGACAGTGGTGACAAAGGTTTGATTTCCATTAAGTAATAATTAAAAAGCGCGGCGTTGAGTTGCGCCACCTAACACGCAATGCCTAAAGAATTCAACGAAAAGTGGAAAACGGAAGTGTCTCAATGTAGCCACCAATTTATTTTCTACGAAAACCACTAATTCCGGATAAAAATACTCCACATAGAAATAATAACCATCCATGTAAAATAGACCACAAAATAGTCACTGCACAAACGGTACGAAAAGTTAAAACCTCGCGTCGTCCAAGTTGGGACGGCGAACCAACTCCCATTATTCGGCACATTGGCAAGGGAATTGGGTTTAATAGTTCTTTTAAGTTGTTCAATTGTAATTTAGTCAGACGTTATACCTTAATTTAATTTACATGGCGAGAAAACTTTATTATTTTTTGAGATGGCGTGTAATGCATTTCTTTTTGGATTTATTTTAGGTGAAGTTAAAGTTATTTAATTCGGCGTAAAATGTTAAAGATAAAATAAGTTTTTTTCTTATTAGCTTCATCCTGTATCATGCACATGGCAGGGTGGATCCTGGAAACTTAGTGTTAAGACACTGCATTCCCCATTAAAACACTTACGTACCCCACTTTCCGCCTACATTTCGAGACTTTGCTTGTTATATGTTACCAGAATGAGAAAATAAACATTTTAAATAAATCATTCGACTGCCACCACGTTTACAGTCACATGCTCTTCCACTGCGCCACGACAGCCTCTATGTTAAATTCATCAAAAATTGTATATCACATACAATATTCATCCCACGTCACTGAGATCGTTGCAATAAATTCTAATATAGCAATAAAAAAATAATTTACAGAACAAAACCGGCCATAACCTAAACGAATGGACACGGCTAAATTACGAAAGAAAATAATAAGCGATCGTATTTATTCGAACGTTACGTCTAAACACAGGGTATTGTGTAGGGTTGTCGTAGTAATACTTTTATTATAGAGAAAATAAGAAAAGAAAAATGTGGAAAAAATATGCTGACAATTGATAAATCTCTTTTCTCATATATTTTATAGAAAAAGACAAGGCGAACATCAAATGACCCTGATGGTAAGTGATCACCGCAGCCCACGACCCCGTGTAACACCAGAGGAATTACAGGTGCGTTGCCGGCCTAAAAGGTGGGGATGGACGCGATTTTAAAGATATCCAGTTCGCATTGACCTGGGAACACTACTGCAATTAGGCCATTCCATAGTTGAGTGGTGCGTGGAAGGAACTTCCTACGAAACCGGTCAATAGTGGAGTGCTACATATCCAGATGGTATGGATGATACTTCAGTTCGTAACGTACTATGCGGTTGGAAAATTCGGCGACGTGTAACAGGTCAAACACTTGGCTAAATAGGGTGTAAAGTTCTGCAACAACAACTACACAACAACAACAACTTCTCTTCAACATGAAATGTCTTAAAAATTTTATGTAAAGTGAGGAACAGAATGACCAAACACAACGTTTTCTCTGATGCTCTGCTCTATGCGAATTGTGGCGTAAAATTAAAAAATATATATGATATATATATATATATATATATATATATATATATATATATATATATATATATATATATATATATATATTGTATAAATATAAATAAAAATTTTTTTAATAAAACACAAATGACAACCCTAACAGAATATATGGCCATTGCTAATAATGTCCGTGGAGCAATAATAATGTCAAATAACGCGGCCCTTTGATTTACATCTGCCGAAAACGCCAAATAAAATTGTTTATACGTACGACTACGTGCAATAAGGGAAAGAAAATAAACATTTCAGTCGTTAGCGTTACTTACGGTGGAGCCGTTGTTTTTTCTGGTACAAAATTTGTTGTCTTCATAATATATTTGTGAACTGAATGTATGAGAATTTGTTATTGTATTATATTTTATATTTATTTTTATATCACTAGTTTTTAGAGATAGTAATATTTAAAATGTTGGTGATTAAAATTTTATCTAAAATAACTTTTTGTTAAATTAAATAACAACGCCTTTGATTAGCGTTTAACATGATACTGTATTTTTTTTATTATTATATAGCCAGACCAAATATAGCAAGGTAGGCAGAACAAACCTGACAAAAAGTGTTATGAATCTCCGTTCTCATTAAGATGCCTCCGTTCCCAAATTTAAGCCGAATGCTGGAGAAATTGCGTATTGAGTTGCTGAACTCAACACTGTTGCGGAACTAGTTGAAAAAGTGGCGTTGAATTCCTCCATAATAAAGAGCCGGTCGTGGCGCAGCGGCACGAGGTGTGACTGCAAAACCGACTGGTTGTGGGTTCGATCCCCACTCACCCCACAGGAGATGAAATATTTACTTAAATGTATATTTCCATTTCTTCGCTCTGGTATCGAGATTAAGCGCGGCGTTGAGTTCTGCCACTCAACACGCAATGCCTCCAGAATTCGGCAGAAAGTGGGGAACGCAGTGTCATAACACTAGGTTCCCTCTGCCTACCCTGCTGTGTGCGGGATACAGCGTGAAGCTAATAAAGAGGCAAGGAATAAAAAATATTTTAATACAAATCGAGTCCAAAATCCGTGTGGGAATCGAACCCACAGTTATCACAGTTACAGTCAGATGTTGCACTGCGCCACGACTGAATAAATAACATTATATTATAAAAAATGTACCGTGGAAGGTAAACGATGGCAGCAAGAATATATTGAAATAATCTTTTACATGATTTAATTGAATCTTCTTAATAAAAAAATAATTAAATGCTTTGGAAGTTAAAAGCCTTATGAACATTACCTTTGAACTGTTTATAAATTATCCTCTGAATTTGCAAATTTTAATTAACTTTTAAAATAAAAATAAATTAAATTTACTTATTTTGTTATTGGTCTTTTGATATTTTTTTTACAAAAAATGGTACAATATACCTACACATAAATTTGTCATCATAAACATGAGTTAAAAAGTAAAGAAAGGAGACAAATATCCAAATTGTAACGAAGACAGAAAATCGATATCGATAAAGTATAGGTACTACAAATACTTGTAAGTTTTTAATAATACTTTTAAAATGTTGAAAAAAAGGGTATATACTTGGTTCTATTCTAATTTCATCCTACATTGTACGTATTATAGTAGAAAAGACAAAAGGCGTGTTGCACGACACTCCGTTCAACATTTGATTTCTTTCTTCTTTCAAAACATTTCATCTTGAGTAGCGGAACTCAACGCCACGTTTTGTGTTGCCAATTCGTATAAATGATAATTATTTATTTCTTTGAGTGGGTATCGAACCCATAAAAACCAGGTTTACATATTCTGCCGCTGCCATACGACGACCTCTGACCTATACCTACAAAGATCTTAGATAAAAAAAACCCTGTAATTAATAGCAACTACAATTGCTTTTACTAACTAACTTTACATATAAAAATGTATTAAAACACAACCGACACAGGTCTCCAGCAACATTAATAATATTAAACTTACAACTAAAAGTTGTACGTACGTTCAACGAAAAGGCGCACAATGGTAGAGCTCCGTAGAGCAACCATTGTTAATTCCACACACGACGATTCCACAGATTTCGCAGTTTAAAACTTTTCAACAAAACCGTTTAGTTTATTTTTTTCAGAAAAAAAAACGACCATTTCAAACCAGATGAAAACTGGTTAAAAAACAGAAATCAAATGTCCTCAAAAAACTGTAGTCGCGTATTCGAAATTCCGCTTGGCCGTCCATTTGTAAGCCAGTTTGTAAATCATTCACGTAGTTGTGCGTGAGTCTAAACTGCGAGCTAATAGCTTCATGTTTATTTCAACTTTGATAAGGATTTTTTTAAAAATGTATTATAAGTAGAACCGCTTCACGCTTTATCCCGCATATAGCAGGCTAGGCATAGGGAACCCAGTGTTAAGGCACTCAGATTTCGCCGAATTTTTCAAGTCATTGCGTGTTGAGCGGCGGTACCCAGCGACGCGCATTGCCTCTTTATCTGAGCGAAGAAATGAAAATATTAAAAACTTCATTTTCTCAAGACGGAATTGAACCCACAACCGTTGCGTTTACAGTCGCACGTATGCTCCCCTGTGCTACAACAGCCTCCAAACAAACTTATATATTATACAAACACAGTAAGTAATATAAAAAAAAAAAAAAAAAAAAAAAAAAAAAAAAAAAAAAAAAAAAAAAAAAAAAAAAAAAA
>JAATLQ010034605.1:0-23686 GCA_013421005.1 Heliconius erato x Heliconius himera
GACGATTTGGATGTTGCGTACGACGCCTTTGGAAGTTTTAGACGAAAAATTTGCAAATGCTTACAAGGCTCTTGACTCACTCTCTAGTTTTGCTTGTTTGTCTCTTGCTTTTTATTATTATATTGTTATTTTATTTTCCATTATCTCGTTCCGTTAATTTGTTGTTCAGTTATAATGTTTGTCGTTTTGTATAGCTCTTATGTGTTGTTAAATCCCATTAGTTTGTTTTTTTTTTTTTTTTTCTCTTTCTCATGTAATAATAAAATTTTATCTAAAAGTTATTTTAAAGATATTAAGAAAAATGTAAATTAACAAAAAAGTATACTATTGGCGCATGTTGTGTCTACCTGTAAAGGGAATAACACTTAGCAATGTATTTTTTTTTATTATTATTTTATATTCATGTACTGTGTGTATTCTGTTGGTGGACCTTATAAATAAATAAATAAATAATTCTGAACATATAGATTGCGTGTATAAAGATTTAGTTAGCCAAAGAATTCGTCGTCGTTGATCATAATATTTTATCAAATTAACTTCGTGTGTATTATATCAATGGTAACCTGATTAATTGACGAATCCTTAAGTAAATGTAGGGGGATGTCGCTTGCGACAAATATCCCCCTATAACTTAAGTCAAGTAAGCAAAGCAAGTCTTCATTCTTGGCTCCACGTTATTTGGAATTTTTATAAACGATATAAGTAAGTGTTTTAAACATTGCAGATTTTAATTATACGCTGACGATCTTAAAATATACAAAATTATTGATAATTTAGCTGTTACAATTTATTTTATTTTTTTTTTTTTAGATACTGTGTGTTGAAAGTTTCAACTGTTCAAGTTCTTTTTTAAATAGTTGATAGAAAATAATTTTTAAGTTTAACTTTAAACCTGCTTAAAACTGGTTCTCGGCATATGTCCTCAGGCAAACTATTAAGTATGTAAGGTATACGTTTCTTCAGCGTTCTATCACCATAATAGTTATGCACTTTAGGTATTTCAAATTTTCCTGCGGACATAGACCGGGTACCATGTTCATTATCGACTAATTTAAGGTCAAGCTCCCGATTGTTATGATTGTTTACAGCCAAGAGATATTTATGTTTTAAACTAATTGGGAGTATGTTACAAATTTTAAATAATTTTGAATAATCTCCTTTACAATTTTCTTTTGTTTTTTTATTTACTAGGAGTTTTAAAAATCTTAACTGCAAAGCTTCAAGCTTATTTATATATGATTTAAATGCAAGACCATAGCTATCAAGAGCGTAGGCCAGTATTGACTCTACTAAAGAAAAATACAAACATTTTAGTGTATCAGCTTGAACTTTAAAACTTAAATTATAAAATTTACTGAGGAGCAATCTTAATTTATTACAAAGATAATCAATTTTGATAGATCCAGGAGAGGTTCTTGTCGACTTTAACACCCAGATAGGTAACACAATCTACTTTTTCAATAGGTTTACATTGACAATTAATAAGGTTATTATGGAAGCATGCGAAACTATGTGTATGGTGAATGAATGATGAGAAAGCTGTTTTTTAGTACTCCATAGTAAGGCTCGTGTAGACTTAGTCAGGTCTTCATTAATATATATTTTGTTAGTAACCGATCCATTTGTAAAACAATTACTCTTTGAATCCGACAATTTGCATCGCTGGGCGAGCCATTTGTCCCTGGTATCAGCCCCAGCTACCTTAAAGGCAACAATGATTGACGCAGGTTTACTGCCTACCTGTGTCGGTCTAGTAAGTCTAGCCCATTCCATTTTCGGTACTATTGACATTCATAACATTACCTATTTTAGTAACAATCTCTAGGACATTTTCACCTGGAAGCTGCTCAACACCTACGATCTCAATATTATGTTTACGTGATACCTGCATGTATTTTTTGTTCAACGGCGATGTTCTGTTTTTCTAAGTACACGCATTTATTATTCACATTTGCAATAATTTTCTCGAGTTTTTGTATTTTAACTTTTGATTGCTCGTGCTCCACAATTAATGCGTCGTATTTATCGGAAAGCAAACTCATGCTTTGTGTAATGGAGTCAAGTTGTTTTTGCAACCCAGGAATGGCAGCCACTTTTTTTTGTATATTCTTAAGGATTTCAGCGTACCCCTGTGATTCCTCCTCTTGTTCGTCTTCCTCTGACCCGTCATCTTCACAGTTGTTACAATAACGCCGATTGATGCCATTTTTAATATCCGCCGCTAATCCTTTGACACATCCCCTATGAAAAGTACCCTGGCACGGTCAGTGACACATGAAATGTGATCCTTTTTTAGAAAGAACTTTCTTGCATTTTTGACACTCCATTATTTTTATTTATTTAATTTACGAGTAAAAATAAAATCTCGACAATTTCTAATAGTTATGCTACGTTATAGCACGTTATAACAGGTTATTACGCACGTGCATAACGCTTAACACACTGCTATCGACTTAAATCCTTGTAAGTGTGCCTATAAAATTTAAAGAGTTCTTTCGATTTCTTCAGGATCGCATCATCAGATCTTGACACAGTCACCATGGGACTATGGGTACCTGTGAGGTATCCCTTGCAAATGAAAAAATAATTATCCAAATCGGTTCAAGCGTTTTCGAATAATCGCGGATTATACATAAAAAACGATTCCGACGAATTGAGAACCTTTTTTTTAGCTCGGTTTAAATAAACCATATACCTACATAAATATACACTATTTTTTTATTTTTTTTTAGGGAATTTTTATTCTACGTTGTATATGACAACGAAGCAAATAGCCGTTTTGCTGATCAAACAGAGATTGTTAGGAGCCAAATGATGGAAATAATGATAATTCTATTATATTTGAATAATAAATATAGAAGTGATAAAGAAAATAAGGTGAAAATTTTAAAATAAAATTTATTTTTCATAAATTCAAATTGTACGCAATATGTAAGTACTTAACATTATAAGACCATTTTAGTTTGAAACGACTACTATTTAAGGAATATATTCCTTAAATTGAATAGTTGCAATGAAAAATTCACGGTTGTGTTTTGAGATTGTCTTTTACAAGGTTCCGTTTTGAGAAGGAGCACTGGGAGGTTTATAAAGTGTATCGTAAATTGAGTGCCAAAATCCTAAACTTTCTTCTTGGAATTTTGTTTTTACAGATAAAGTACTATTTAATACCATATAATTAAAACAATCACTGGACACTGGAGCCCACTTTGGATATGGAGAAGAGGCTAATACTGGTTTTCTGAAAAAAAAATAGATATTTAATCTTAAATTAATATTTAAATATTAAAAAACGAATGTAGTATATCAAAAATACTTATTGAGAAAAAGTATTAAGATTAAAACCTAGCAGGATTTGAACCCGCGCCTCTTGGAAACCATACAAGCGTTCTGACTGGTGCAGGTTTAAATCCCGCTATGTTCAAATTAATATACGTTTTCTAAGTGTGAAATATATTTTTAAAATGTTCAAAATTATTATAAAGAAAATGAGTAAGTGCCTTTCTCACTGTAAAATAAAAGTAAGTCTGTTAGAGGACCAGGCCAAGCAGGACGGCACACACACTCGACGTTGTCTGATGAGAACGCATGACTTAGTGGTAAGAGCGCTTGGACGGTTTCCAAAAAGCGTGGGTTCAAATCCCACCATGTTTAAATTTTAATATTTTTGTTTATATATTAATGCGTGGAATAACACATAAAAAATGTCAAAAGCGTAGTTAATTTTAAATTTCAATTTTGGCTTTTGCTAAAGACTATTATCATTTTGGAGGCCTTTGGAAAAGATATGTTGATTTTTTTATTTTTTTCCCATATTTCTTTTTAAAAATGTGTAAATATTTAAATTTTATTTCTAATAATAATTATTTTGCAAAGTAGGCAATGAATTAACAATATGGATTTGTCAAATTTATCTTCAACATACTTAAAACATATTAATAATTTTAATTTTAATTTCTTACCCAGAAGTAACAAAATTAAGCCACAAGTCTCTCATAACTTTTTTCACATTTTGGAATTCTTTTGATAGAGTACTTTCATCTCCTGAATCCATGATCGCTGCATTTCCCGCAGTATGTCCGGCACCGCGAGTTTGTGTAAAGTTAATAAATGGTGCATTTTTATCGACATATACGTATTCATATAAATATATTTGTTTGTTGCCTGCCGCTACTTGCAATTCCACCGACCTTGCTGCTCCCACAGCAAATATCAAGTCTGTATAATAATGTATAAAACCTAAAATAGTTTTCTCATCTACAGGCTTATCTTGGAAGTAGAATTTTTTAATTTTATTTGCTACTTTTTTTCGGTCTTCTTCATCTTTAAATTTCAAATCCACGGGAAGAAATTCAGTAAAATTTTTGTTCATCTCATCTTTAAATGACTTAAAATCATCTAAACGATAAATGCCTTCCATTTTAGTAATACCATATAACATAGGTAGTTTTTTAAAATTGCCACTTTTTAAAATATGTATAGGATTATCATCGAGGAAAAGTTCTTCTTGCCCAACATCACGTTCAACACAAGGCGTAAATACTGTTGAAGCGTCATATCTGTGCTCTAAATCGATGGAAAAAAGCTGTTCATATGTGGCATTTTTGTAAAAAGCTTCTAAATTTTTTAAATCATTGACATTATCAAAACCTAATTGTCTTGCATACATCTTTGCGTTTGCCAGGGGATCATTTTGGACACTCATTGACGCAACATTATTTCCACTTTCTGGAATTACTTTATGAAACAATCCTTTTGCTGCTTTCGAAAGTACCATGAGATCAACAGATACGGCTCCACTATCCCATCCATCTATTGTTACATCATTGGGATTCCCACCAAACTTCGCAATATTTTTTTGAACCCATCGTAATAAAGCCAATTGATCCTTTACACCTGCATTACCAGGTATGTCTTTAGTACCCAGGCACAGAAAACCGAGTGGTCCAAGACGATAGTTAAAATTTAAAATAATAGCTCTTTTACTCTTTAGCAAATTAATTGGTGTTCTTGTAGCGCCATAGTTGTACTGAAACGCTCCTCCGTGGAAAAATATAAGTACAGGTAAGTTAGTTTTGTTTGTATCAGGCACATATATGTTTGCAATTAGGCACTGTTCTTGAGCCTTATATTTAGGATTTTTGTTTACTATTTTACCATTTCGAGTACGTACTGCTTGTTGACATACCACGAAATTTTGAACTGCTTCAAGTGTTTTATTCCATGTTGGTGGTGATTGAGGCGCCTGAAAATATAAATATAAGTGTCATAAACGAAGAAAATGTATTGTATTTACCGACGGACACTGTTGGGTATCAACCTGAGGAAAGAGCTGATATCCTGGCAATCAACCTGGCTACACAATTTCAACCGGACCCCAGTCTGAGGCCAGATTGCCATTGGCAGTTGGAGGAAGACAGCCACCATCTCAGGGTTCAAAAGAAAGCAATGACGAATTCCTAATATATTTTTGCATTACAAGCCGACGAGATGACAAATTGGCGCGAATAACAAAGCCAAATAATGATCAGAAGAACATCACCCACAGAATTTCTTCCTGCTACGTTACCAAGCTGAGTGAGTTGGGTCATACTTTTTTAATGTTTTCATTCGGTAATTTATTTCTGGTTTTATCAATATATATCAACATAGATAAGATATCGTCTACAATACTATGAGTAATTATTGCTAGGTTTTGATTTTATACTTATCGACAAAGACCGATAGATCTCGTTTTCAATTTATTATATCATAGTTAATTGTAATTTGTATCGTTAAACTTCGATAGATCTTGTTAACAACACTAAGTGTTTTTATATGTTAGTTTCATATAAGTACTTAGGTGCCTAAATAAAAGTAAATTTCATTTGTTAGACTGCAAATCTAAAAAACTAGTCTGTTTTTTTTAAACATATTTAAAGTGTTTTTCCACACTTAGGAAAGAATGTTCTAAATAAGTAGTCTGTTATTAATATTTATTTGGCTTTAATTTCATAATTTATTCACTTCTTATTAAATGTGTGCTTATAATTTATAAAGTCAATTAATAATAATGGTATAATGGCCCTGTGGCCTTTTTTTTCATAAAATCCATATTAAATAGAAATTTTATTATTTTTGATAGTAAATTTTAGTAAATTTCCAAAATTTTACCAATAAAAAAAGCAATATAAATTAATTGTTAATTTTGAAATTAAAATAAAAGAAATAACAGAATGAAGTTTATTTATATTTTATTTACTTTACTTTTCAAACTAACTATGATGATTAATTTCTTATAATAAATTAAATCCATTGTTAACTACTATTTTAACTTTATATTACCTATATGTTTTTTTCAAAGAATATATATATATATATATATATATATATATATATATATATATATATATATATATATATATATATATATATATATATATATATATATATATATATATATATATATATATATATATATATATATATATATATATAGTCATTTTTCTCTCTCCAATATTGATAACTTAACTTAACTTAGCTTCACGCTTTATCCCTTGCGGGGTAGTCATAGAGAACGGAGCGCCAAACGCTACGGTCTCTACATACCTCTTTCGCCTTGTCCACTGTCATCAACCTCTTTATACATGCCCTTCGGGGGGTCCTCATGCTTTTTACGTGACCTTCCTCCAGTATCTTTGATACTGTGTTTTCGAAGGTCGACCGAGGTCTCCCCCTACCTCTCTTACCGCTCATTTTTCCATCATAAATCTTTTTTGCCATTCTTTCATCACTCATTCGTTCGACGTGCCCAAACCAGCTGAGCACACTCTTCTTCATTCTCACCGTGACATCCTCTCTAGTACCTGCTATTCTGTGTACCTCTTCATTGCGGATTCGATCAGCTAAGCTGACTCCGCATATCCTACGAAGCATATCGCATCTCCACAGCATTCATCTTTCTTTCATTCTTCTTCTGTAATACCCACGTTTCGCTGCCGTATAACAGAGTCGGTACCAAAACTGCATTGTGTACGGTCAAACGCGCAGCTGTGCTGATGTTTCGCCGTCTCATCAATGCAGCTAAGGCTCCGTTAACCTTGTTACCGGCAGCAATACGCCTTTCCACATCCATCTCGTATCTTCCATCTCTACTGAACATACTTCCCAAGTATACCACCTTCATTCACTTGTTCTAATATCTTACTATTTACACTGATCTTACATTCCGTCCTTTCTTCATCTCTTTCAAAAATCAGAACCTTTGTCTTATTCACATTGAGGCTTAGACCATTATATCACACCCTTCTTTCAGAGTGGTGACCAATGCTTGCAACTCGCATTCTGATGATGCAATAAGCACTGCATCATCTGCGTACAGCAGGCAATTCACATTCAGGTCACCTTCTTTCACTCCCATATCACAGTAGTCTATCTGTGAACCTTTGCCTTTATACAAAGGCACGATGACCGCACCTCGCCAATCGTCTGGGACCTCCCCTGATTTCCAGCACGAATTGCACAAAAACCAGAACAAGTCCAAGAAGCGTGGCCCACCATATTTGATCATCTCGGCAGTAACTTCACCTGCTCCCGCTGTCTTACCACATTTCAGACTTCGTATTGCACTCTCAACTTCTTTTACACTGATTTCGCCATCAGCTACATCAAGACTCAGCGTTTCACTGCTACTTGAGACTGAGGCGTCATCACATTCATACATCTCCTTGTAAAATTCCGCCCATCGCTGCAAAACGTGTGGTTGTTCTGTTAGAATTTCACCGTCCTTCGAAAGCACCCCTTTCATTCTATAGGCTAACGAGCAACCTCGAGAAACACTAACTTCTCTCCAGAAAAGCTTCATATTTTCCTTGAAGTTGTTCGTTAACCTTTTATCTCTTTCATTCTCTGTCTTTTCACGCTTCCCCTTGATCAGTACTTTCGTCTGGTGCTTTTGCAGCTTATACTCTTTCTTTTTTATCTCTCTCATAATTTTATCTTTACCAGAGGCTTTATAATCCTGCCATGCCTTCTTCTTTCTTTCTACTGCATCTTGCACTTCATCATCCCACCATTCATCACTCTTTTTGCTAAAGCCCCTTTTACCTTTACCACATACCTCTATCGCTGCTTCCTTCATACAATCCCTAAGGTTCTGCCAGCATACTTCAATATTTCCATTTCCAGATTCACTGCTGTCTAGCTTTTTGGCAACTCTTTCTTGATATTCCTTTCTAGTCGGTAGATCTTGAAGCTTCCAGCTTCTTATGCGGTAATTCGACTCCAAGTCTGGACACCTCGTGTAGCTGCGCCAACCCGCGAACAAACCCCTTATTCTAGCAACGACTAGATAGTGGTCTGTTCCCAGATCAGAACCCCTAAACACTCGTGTGTCCATGACTTGGCTTCGAATACGCTGATCCACTAGGAATAAATCAATCATACTTTTCCCTTCCGTTCGCTCCCATGTATACATGTGAATTTGTTTGTGGTCAAACATAGTGTTTGCCACAAACAAATTCCTTTCCTTGCAAATTTCTAATATAAGCTTTCCAGCCTCATTTATTCTCTTGTCACCATACTGACCTAACACTCCCTCGTAACCGCTTCGCGCAGTTCCAACCCATCTGTTCAAATCGCCACATATTATTAATTTTTCATTCCCTCTAACGCTACCTAGAACATCCCTGACACTCTCCCAAAACTCCTCGAGTTCGCTTAATAGAGCTGAGGATACTAGCGCATACGCTACTAACAAGAATACTCTTGTTAACCCCAGCTTGAAGCGAACCCAAAGCAGTCTCGGGTTGATCGCCTTGTATTCAACCGCTGCACTAACCAATCGAGAGGACAATAACACACCTACACCTTGACAGAACCGCTCGCTCTCTGGTACGCCGGCCCAGAAAGCGACCCGACTGCCCGGCAAATCGGTCGTGTCATTGCCCTTTCGCTTGGTCTCTGTCACACAAACGACATCCAAATCTCTATCATCCATCACATCTAATAATTCATTCATCTTTTCTTCCATCCCTCCTCTTACATTCCACGTAGCTATTTGTAGCTCCACCTCCCGCCGTTCCGGACATGGCGTGTTGGGTGGCGGTCCCCAACGAAGCATTCGTCGCCACTTGACACACCAGCGGGGACGCACTGGTGCGCGTCGCCTTGGGGGGACGCCCTATCAGTGCGCTCTATCGAGGTGCACGCGGCGGATGGAACGTTGCAGCCCTCGTAAGGGCTGACAGGGGTCGCTGCGAGCATGCCTTCCATCTTGGACCCCCATCTAATATTGATATTAACTGAAAATCTATTATACTATATGTACTTGCTACAAAGACATAATGCACATATAATAAATATATTGTCAGATTAGCTTTATATCAATCATTCAGTAACTTCAAAGGCCATTTAACTCAACTTGTACATTTTGACAGATTACGAATCAAAAAATTGTAAAACAAATAATGGTCGTACTTATAGATCTCTTTCTTTTTTCTTTAAATAAGTCATTTTATGTTATAGTTTCTATTAATAACGCTAAATCTCAAAAATTGTACCTTTATAGTTTCACAGTCACATATATTGCAAAAACAGAATATTTAACAGAACGACCAAAAATATAAAATAATTTGCATAATTAATTTGTACGAATAGATATAAATCATAAAGATTACATTATTGTTACATTATTTTTGTGACAGAGTAATAAAAATATTATCATTACTTACTCCAAATTTACTAAGTCCAGTTGGTGCTGTAGCGTATGGTATACCATAAAATGCAAAATAATCTTCACCCTCGGGTTGGTAGCCCCGTACTGGTCCTTGATCGATATTTACGACACGATCTTTTAGTGACGTCGTTAGCTTTGCAAAAATACATAATAATAACCCAAGTCTAATCATCTTAAATGCTGTAAGAAGAAATTTCAATTAGCTATATATATATATATCGAAAAAGAAATAATTTAACAATATTGTTCATAATCAAAGTCTACTAATTTATATCTATATTCTAAATAACATATATCTATAATTATAATATCTATATAAGAAATATACCGAATATGAAAATGAGGCCGGTCGTGGTGCAGCGGCACGAGGTGTGACTGCAAAACCGACTGGTTGTGGGTTCGATCCTCTCGAGGAGATGAAATATTTATTTAAATGTATATTTCCATTTCTTCGCTCTGGTGTCGAGGTTAAGCGCTGCGTTGAGTTGTGCCACTCAACACGCAATGCCTCCAGAATTCGGCAGAAAGTGGAGAACGGAGTGTCTTAACACTAGGTTCCCTCTGCCTACCCTGCTGTGTGCGGGATACAGCGTGAAGCTAATTTAATTTATTTTTTTATTAAAGAAATATCTAATAGACAAAAAGGTTTCCGAGAGACTTACACTGAAAGAAGCACAGACATAAAATAATTTAAAAATTGTGTAATCCAGCTTATATATAGGTGAATAGTTACAATCTATAATGAAATGCGGTAAAAGCACTTGTAAAAGCAGTTTTTTTTTTTTGTGTAATATACTTTATAAATATTAACTATAATAATATCGACAAAAACTTAAATAATTCCATTATAACCTTGCTTCGTAATTTGGGGTGTTGCAAAAATGTTGAACCTGGGTCATTATTACCCACGCGTTTTTATGTTGTAATTTGCTTATCTATACTTAATATAATAAAGCGGAAGATTTTATTTGTTTATTTTTTAAGCTCTAAGATTTCTGGAATTAGTGTTCAGATTTACTTTTTTTATTTTGTGTGAAAGGTACATTCTTGAGGCACTCTTCAACTATATAGGCATTAAAACACAAATAGAATGTTCTATATAGACGCTACATCGATTCTCGCTATCCATTTCGCTTTGTCTCTTTAGGATAGGGAGATTTTCGATTCGAAATAACTCCACCATCGCTCATTATTTTTAATTACTTATTTTAAGCGACCATATCTTATATTTGTATTTCATTACACTCGTATTCCTAATTACCTGTCTCGAACATTGTTATGAGAGATGTTATAAACTTCAGTGACATGATGATGAAATAAATCGTACTTGGGAAGATAACATGGACATTGATCTTTACAACTCATGTCAAGCAATAGAAAGTAAAGAAAAAACACACAACAAAGAAAACTCCGAATAACTCCACTTTGTGATCCCGGCCTAGAATAAGATTATCCTGGTATTGATGGTGTCGTAAAAGGCGACGAAAGTACGTGTGGTAGAGTCATGTTGCCAGCAATGGCCGCACGCATGGGCAGACCGGATCATTACAACCCACGGCATTTAAAACCGGCGTTAAGTACTGATTTTATGCCGCTGCCTTTCGCATCAGGTAATGCGGGGTCCCGGCGCCCAACCACCAACCCTCCCTGGAATATAATAGCGGCACTTAAAGAGAAACTACCCCAGGAGGGTACCAGCACCTCCGATGCTGGAGAATCCCTCCCTGTGTCTCCAAACTCAGGCCGCCCTTTGAATTTTAGGAGGGCACAGTTCCACGCTACAGACAGGGCAAACGAAGCGTACGCTCCACGGCAATATCAGGGGTCTACATTCCAACCTTATTTGTTATTCCAGACGGAGACTTCAATTGCCCGACCGATCAATACAGCCTGTCTCCAATACCCCGGCTATAAAATAGAACATAATTTTATGCCTCATGGGTCGCTGTGTTCGTAAAGGAGGACCTCGTCCTCTCAACTCGGCACTGACTGACTCTGGCACTACAAGTCAGCAGATTGGGATGGGATGCGTACATTTTACTCATCTTATCCCTGGGGCCCGGTTTGCTTCTCTTCTGATGATCATGTGCGGCTGCTGTTGCCGACGTGGTTCTACAGGGCATTGAACTTTATATTCCTAGCACTATGGTGCCAATCGATGGCAAGACACAGCCATGGTTTGATACGTCTTGCAAGCTTGCTGCTCTGGGCCGAGGTACTGGGTCCTTAGGAACCAGTACCTCGGCTCAGATTTCAATAGAAAGAGGTGACCTCAAAAAGGAAGTATAACTTAGCCTCTAAGTTCTCTAAGGGGCGAATTGCCAGAGCAAGGTCCGAGCATATCGCCAAAATCGGCGGGAAGCTTGATAGCTACCCGTCCGTCCGGAGCTCATCAGTTTTGGGCGCTCTCAAAGGCTGCACTTGGCAACTTTAACAAACCTTCGCTTCCGCCATTACGCACAGGAAATGACATCTTGGTCCACACAAAAGAGAAAGCCGATCTCCTGGGCGCTCTCATTGTCTCGAATTCAACTTTGGATGACCAAGGAACAACGCCGCCATCCATCCCACAGTGCCAGAGCTCAATACCTGAAGTTGAGTTCAACCAAACAGCTGTTAGGCGAGCTCTGTCCTCTTTGGATAAGTCATGAAGGCCAGATGATATCTCTCCCTTAGTGCTCCGTTCTTGTGCTCCTGAGCTGACACCGCGTTTGTTTCGGCACTCTTACTCAGTCATCGTAGTCCCAGACTCATAGAAGAGCGCTCTTGTTCACTCGATCCCGAAAAAAGGCAATGATTCCGATTCACCTAACTACAGGCCTATTGCTATCACCTCCCTATTCTCAAAGGTCATTAATGATGCTCTTCATCATCAATAGCCAGATTTGTTGGTTGGTTGGTTGGTTTATCTAGAGGATCACCGACCGGTAATCTTCTGGTTTACCTAACCCACCACTGGGCTGCGACTATTGTAAGCAAGGGAGAGGGCCTGGCAGTTAGTGTGGCATGGGGTGTAGAAACTCCATATTTATTTTTCCGATCATTAGAAGAAACTATAACTAAGCTATTAACACAATGTTCCAAACAGTTTACAACATACAACATCAATTTTGTCTTACGATGTGATTTTATTCAACAAACTAAAAATTTAAATAAAATTTGTGACTTCGAATGTTCAAATTTCGTTGTTTCTTAAAGTACCGATACTAAAGAATTAATATCAAAAAATGTAAAAAAAATAATAAGAGTGAATTTGAAAGAAAAGATAGTGGTCGAAGTTTGGAATATTAAAAATCTAGATATGAATGTAGGAAAATTTAATCTCCTACGCAGAACTTTATATATTGATCTTCAAACATATAAACTGCTAACTGCTTCTTTTCCGTGATGTGTCTTCGCGAGGATTTCGAAATTTGTTCTCGTATTGAGAATAATTTAAAACTTAGATGAGGCCGGTCGTAGCGCAGCGGCACGAGGTGTGACTGCAAAACCGACTGGTTGTGGGTTCGATCCCCCCTCGAGGAGATGAAATATTTACTTAAATTTATATTTCCATTTCTTCGCTCTGGTGTCGAGGTAAAGCGCGGCGTTGAGTTCTGCCACTCAACACGCAGTGCCTCCAGAATTCGGCAGAAAGTGGGGAACGGAATGTCTTAACACTAGGTTACCTCTGCCTACCTTGCTGTGTGCGGGATACAGCGTGAAGCTAATTTATTTTTTTAAATTTTTAATTTAGATGGGAGTTCATATGAATGAAATTCAAGACCGAGTGCAATTCTTTGTAAGTCTAGTAAAAACAAAAAAAAAGTGTTTTATGAAGCTCATATGTACTGATTCGATACCGTTTAGACAGTGTTAAGACAGTGTGCCTTATCGTGAATGAAATTAAAATACATATTTTTCCCGTAAATATTTGACTTTGATTTTGTTTATTATTTTTCCCTTTTTATGGCAAAATATATCACATATATTTTTTTTGGACAAAAAACGTTTTTTATAGGGTTAAATATATTGTAAATATGGCATCCAAAAAAAAAAAGAAAAGCCGATTTACACAATTGAAAGTCTGTATTAAGACAATTCACCTACCACTACAAACGTATACTAATATAAATTGTTTGTTCAAGTGTTTTTAAAAAAATAAATTGTATTAGTTATAGAATAAATCATGTTTGTATATAATTCTTATAATGTATTATACATACAGATGAAATTCTTATCATTATTTAAATTATACTAATAGTTCGGCCATCCTACACGTACGTCCTTATACTAACCGCGAGTCTCTTAGCTATATGAAAATAGCTCACAAATAATATTTTTGTATAATTATATTTTTAGCATATGTGAGGATATTACAACTATTAAATTGAATATATTTACATGCCATAATATATATATACCATTTGAAATACATTTACGTTTTAACATAATATATAAAAGCTAAATAATCATTACATATAAATAAATTAACCTCACAGACTACAAAACTCGCAGTCCGAACATTTAAATAACATATACGTTTCTTTTCATTAATTATATTACTTTAGAAATTTAAAACTACACTTATATGACTTATTAGGTAATAACTCGATTCCTCCTCCTCCATTTATTTTCAATTAATATTATATATAGAATTATATTTTCAATTCAATTATAGGTAATAATTAAGGACGCACATTTATTTTAAACATTGTACAAATCTAACATATAAAAGTAGCTCATTTAACAAAATACATAAAGAACAGTTTGTGTAGTCTTGATCAGTCAAATATAATAAACAGAACGTGACACCGCTCGTCTCATGACTCCCATATTCAAACCACATCATCACAACCGAATGACTGCGATCATCATTACCATGATCCTTGTCATCACCATGATTCTTACCATCACCATCATTATTAGCTTATCCTCGTCCACTTCAGCTTTTACGTATCAAGCCATTGCCAGTCATCATAAGTAAATAAATATAAGTGCTTAATACCTACAAACGCTTATGCATAGAGTCCCGTCCGTACTTATGTGTATCTGTCACTAAGGACTAATTATCTTAAGAAAGCGTAGAAATGTCAAGCTAAAATTAATATGAAACATCTCGATGAACAATATAATAAATCTGGGAAAAAATCAGCTTCTGAGTTAACATAAGTTGGACAATACCGTGTCGCATTCTATTGATTTACTTTTGGTCTTCTTCTTTTTTTATCAAATACAAGTTATTCTAAGGTTATCCAATAATTTGAAAATATTCTGTCAATAAAATAAAACCAGTGAGTGCCAGTTCTTAATAGTCTTATTCTTGGTTAGTCAGCAGTCAAATAATAAATAAAATAACAACTAGCTGATAATTATATTAACTAGCGTATATCTACACATACAGCATATAACTAAAAAATATATGAATATAATAGTCAACTTTTGACATTGTATCTTTATTAAAATTGTACTTCACAGGATATCATTACAATATATACTTCAAGAGATATCATAGATTCATAGTGACTTAGCTTACAAGCCACGCGGTGTGCGGGGACGGCTTGGTCGTGCAATGGCCGACTTCAACAGGCACATGACGTTAACGGTTATGACAATTTTCATACATTTTCAATACATGATGATGATGCCAGGTTATTTGTTATTTCTTTTTTTTTAATTTCTTGGTTATGTAATAGTTAAGTATTTTCATTTATTTTATTCTGGTTCTGATTAATATATGGAAAGGAGTTCCGGAGAACGGAGTGTGTTAACACTGGGTTCCCTTTGTCTACCCTACTGGATACAGCGTGAAACTGATTTAGTTTATTTTATTATATAGAGGCCAGCTGTGATGCACGAGCGTGGACGATAAACAACAACGACGACAAGTTGTGAGTTCGATTCCCACTCGAGAAAATGAATTTTTTTTTCATTCGCTCTGGTAACATCTGAGCTCCACAATATTTTATTTAAATATAAATTTAATATAATATTCAATAATTTAATTATGACGTCTCATAATGATTGATGATAAAAATAATTCATTTAAATATGTCTTTATTTTATATTCGTTTCAATATTTTAAAACAGTTCAATTTTCATATTACTATCATACATTTGTAGCGCAAAATCGTCGATTAACTATACAGTTCAATAGTTGATAGAAGTATGAAATGGGCTATTATATAAGTAACAAAAACTAACGTTATTAGTGACTGAAACTATTACAATATACACTGCAATGTTTATCTTTAAAGGTAACGAGAACTGAAAGTAGGTTATACGCATATGTATATATACGCATGTAGTTATTCTATACAGTAAACTATTAGCACTACAAACTGTACCACGTGGATAGTAAACTACGTTTATAAGTAGTTTACTATTCACGAGGTATATTGTGCTGATTGGGTAATAGAATACACTTGAACTCTACAGTGTGAATAACATTTACATGTATGTAGAGACTGTAATTTACAAGCATATGTGATTCGACTTTATATGAGAATTTTACCTGACAACTCTAAAAGCAAAATATATTTGGCCATATATCGCAATTGTGTTTAGACAAATTTCAAGACTTATTCTTTTCCGCTATCTATCTGAACTCGAGACGTAACGAATCTAACGGTAGGACTCTACACCGCACGATGTTTTGTCAGAGCGGGCATATGCATAATGATTCATTCGAATAGAAAGGAAATTTAATAGAATAAATATAATAAAAATAGAATAGTTATTAAAAGTCCCAAACGGTGACTGTAAATACGGTGTGATAAGTTACGATTGCCGCTTATTTAAAATATCTTTTACCAAAAAAAAATATTAGCCTTAACCTTTTCTTTAAAAAAAATACTAACTCTTTCTTTTCTTCACTCCTTTCAACTCGCGAAACCTAAACTTGTTTGACTTTTTTGTAAAATATAAAATATTTCTGCATCATTTAATGTAAGTTGAAAATTCTTGATTTTCAGTAATACATTTTTCTCAATTTAAATCTACACGCATTTGTTTAAGATTAAGTACCTATTATGTATAATTTATAACAAAAAAATATTTTAGACATGTAATCTGTATGTTGAGATTAAGTTGATATAAAAAAATATTGCTCTAATATTTTCTTGCGATTACGGTATAGCATTAAATATGAAAACATAAATGTTAATCTTATATCTCAAGTACTTAATGCTGTCAAAGCCATTATAATGAAATGTTAGTACAAATAGAGACATTGTGACGACTATCTCATTACAACAACATTTGATAAAATCTATGGTGAGAAAGAAAAAATGAAATTTTATCAACGAGGAACTATAATTTTATTGGTAGAAAATATAGAACGAACGTTACGTTAATAGTAACGTTATAATAGTGTGGTAATATTGTAAGTATATGCTGATTTAAAGCTCACTGTAAATTACTATTATCACTGAGTAAAAGGGCTTAAGATATAGATGTATAGATAATAATATTTTTTTCAGCTTCACACTGAATCCTGCATGCAACAGGGTAGTCAGAGGGATTCTTAGGGAAGACGAGGTATTCTGGAGGCATTGCACGTTGACTGGTAAAACACCACGTCACGCTTTGGCTCGACACCACAGCGAAGAAAATGAAAATATCAAATATTTCAATTCCTCGAGTGGGAATCGAACCCACAATTGACATTTACAGTCAAACGCTTGGGCCCTTGCGTCCCTTACAAAGTAATAATTTTCATATACCTACATATTACATGTGAAAATTATATAGGGGAGAGGGGGGCACATTCGAACGATTTTTAAACTTTGTGTCATATCTAAAAATTCTACAGTTTTTAACCTTTTTACTATTTCACAATGCTTAGTCCAACTATTGTGCCACAAAATCGTAGCATCATATGTAGAAAAATATATAAGTTAAAGGTGCAATATCAACTTTAGTAGCAGTAGTCAAATGTTCAAAGCTGCCCCCCTTCCGGGGTAGCTTTGAACATATATGGGGCAGTTTTGAATTATCATCGAATTCAATGAAATTAGAAGGCTTTTAAGTAATTTATCAATAAACTTAACATTAGAAACGATGGAGATCAAACATCAGTACCATGTTAACTTAAAAAAATAATATACCTAGTTTAATATTGCGATTGTACTAGTACTAGTGTTAAATAATTTTAATATAATTAATAGATTTTAAAAACTAAAAAAAAAACAAAAAAGTAGCTTTGGCTTCGTAGAAGTAATTAACATTATGGGATCAATCATAGAATAAATCTAATATTATGAAACAAAAACAAAATATTTTTTAAATAAACAGCTTACTACCCTAATTTGAACTTAGAAAAATAAATTTAAAGGAAAACATGGATGTAGTACGTGACGTAACCAGCAACTGAAATTAGGTTAAGTAGTCTACGTAAGAAATAAAAATCAGCTTCACGTTTTATCTCGCAGACAGCACGGTAGGCAGAGGGAACCTAGTGTTAAGATACTCTGCCAAATTCTAGAGGCATTGCGTGTTGAGTGGCAGAACTCAACGCCGCGCTTAGCCTCGACGCCAGACCGAAGAAATGGAAATATAAATTAAAGTAAATATTTCACCTTCTTGAGTGGGGATCGAACCCACAACCATTCGGTTTTACAGTCACAGTTCGTGCCGCTGCACCACTTTCGCGGTAGTTTTTTACATATAATAATATTCAAAACTGGCCCCATTATTTTGTTCAAAGCTGCCTCAGTGGTATTTGAAAATTTCCAAACGTTTTTTTTTCAAGTGAAAATTTAAAAATTGTAGTAATCTCTAGTTTATTGCATGATATATGAAACATTCTAACTAAAGAGAAAAAAAATAAAACCATATACCTTGAATTGGATCCCTGCGATCCTTACGCGTTTATTTAAAAATGCATAAAATTTTACTCAAAATCAAACATTCCTCGTAACTTAACCACGGGCTCTCATATATCAGCGGTGACAAGTGACACGTGTGCAGATTAGTGCTGCCACTACTCAAAAAAAATCTACCAAAATTTCTTTTTAAAATAGCTGTGTTAACGCATATTTTCAAAGGCCCCTGTTCTAAGCTACCCCCCTCTCCCCTACTTACACTCGAGATTAAAAGACAAATATAGTATATTTTCATACATAATTAAATATAATCTTACGAGTAATAAAACATAATATTATTGACCATAATAAAAAAAAGTAAATACTTAATTATATTAGATATATTGTATTGTACGAAGGCGCTCATTTCTTAATTGTTTTTTGTTGACCTGGGTTTCATGATTTTACTGGTTTTAGGAACACTTGTGGAAACGGCAGAGATAAAAGTCGACCATGGGATCATTATCAATTTAGATATACCTTTATCTCGGTGCTTTCAACCATCAACACTTAATAAACTTGTCGTTTATACTTTTTGCAAGGCATATTGAATAATGAATCATACAATAGAATTACTAGTGGGTGACACAAGTACCTTACACCGAATTATTCCAATGCTTTTCTATAGGAGCTGCCTATTCCATGCGATTGCATATAGGGGTTAGCATGGTAGCCATATGTTGCCCAGTGAGACTCTCCGTTCCCCACTCTTGGTGCTAGAGCGAAGAAATTAAAATATTAATAAATAATAGTTTATTCCCTGGAGTGGGGATCGAACCCACAACCGCCGCGTTACAGTCACACGTTAGTGCCTCTACAGTAAAACATGGAAATGGTTAATGCGAAATTACAAACAATAGCGTTTTTTAATTAAGTAATTACAATTTTAACTTAATATTTATAATGTTTGTAAATAATTAATTATTTTTAATGATATTCTATATCAATCGTTATTTGTATATTTATTGTAATTGGAGTTTTATTCTAGAAATAAAGATTTTATATTATTATTATCATTATAAATGCCTTAAATTATTTTCTTTATTTTAAATAAATATTGCATACGCGCAATAAACCGAGAACCGATATTTTTTTTGTAAGTCATGTTTTATGGAAATTATATTGAGATATAATTACATCTTGAACAAAAATATTATTAAGGGAAAAAAATATTCGGACTGGAGACAACACCAGGACTCGAACCAAGGTGCTGCTTCTGAGTTCGCACAGTTTTTCGCTTGAGCTATCATACCTTCATTAAATACGGCGACATTTACCTGTGCCACGACGGGTTTAGTATTGAACTAATAAAGAGAACCGAACATAAAAAAGAAAACGTCCTTTAAACTCAACATGTCGTTTATTCTCGTTCACAAAAATGAGCTGTTGTGCACACTCCTATTGTAAACTTTATTTAAAAAAAAACAATTGAATTTCTTGCCGTAGTAGCTTCCTATAGAAAAAAGTACTTGTAATGGACAAATTGAATAAAGAATATTTTGATTTTGATTACATTATGAATCTATACTCGATTCATTATGGCAAGACAAAAAATATAAACAAAAAAATTCTGTTTCTCAAACTTTATTGTATTTTTTATTTATATTTAATTTATTTAACGTGGAGTTTTCTATATATAGCATTATTGCTTGTTGTGCTTAAAGTTATATATAAAATATCTTTGTATAAAATAAGAATAGCAAAAAATAAAATGAAAATGTACAAGTTTTACTAAAAGTTACTTAACTATTAGGATAATAAATCTTAATATATCTATTATTCAATTATTTATCAGAATTCGGAGGATTCTGAGGAAGTGTCACCAACATTAATGACGAAACGGTCAACCACATTATCTATTAAATTAATTTTATTTTTCATCTTTTGCTCTTCTTTTATTACATGGTGACTACAGCTTTACCAAGCTTCTACTCTTGTATTTTTTATTAGAACAATAATGTTCTAATATAAATATTAATTACGAGATATAATTTATTTTTATGGTACTAAAAGGTGTCTGAAGTTTGAGAAGAAGTTGACTTTTAGGTGTTTTTACATGTACATGACATATTTAAAAAATATTATTGAAAATAAAAAAAACCGAGTGCATACCAACATTTTTAAATTTTAAGTTAAAATATTCTCGGCTTTAAATATGAAAACAATCTTTATTTTTATTATTGTTGTTTTACTTACTACTTTTCGTTTTCGTTTATTTTAACTTAACTTCTTTTTATTTTTTATTAAAAATAGTAGTGGTCCTAAAATTGAGCCCTGAGGGACTCCACAGGTAACAGGCAACGCACTACTTAAGGTATCACCAATTTTAACGATCTGCAACCTGTTATTTAAGTATAATTTTAACATTTTAAGTGCATTACCATTGATACCAACTTTTTAAAGCTTATGTATTAAGAGTTCATGACTTACGGTATCAAATGCTTTTTTTTAAGTCGATAAATAAGCCCAAAGCTATGTTCTTTTTATCTAGATTCTGTCTTATTTTTGTTACTAAATCTATGGTTGCAGTAGTAGTGTTACTTCTAGCTCTAAAACCTTACTGCCGTTCAGTTATGAAATTAAAAGAGTCCAAATACATAGCCAACCGGCTGTATATTATTTTTTCTAAAATTTTTGAGAGAACGGGTAGTACTGATATCAGACGGTAGTTTTCTGGGTCCACTAAAGAACCGGATTTATGTACAGGTGTTATTTTTGCAATTTTTAATGAGTCTGGGAAAATCCCTTGGGACATAAGATTGTTAAAACACTGTGCCAGACCTTTTGATATTATTATGCTCAAACATTTTAGTGTTTTTGTGCTAATTTTGTCTATACCAGTACTTACATTCGAATCTAGACTTCTTATCAGGCGCTCAATCTCCCCAGAACTACATGGTTTGAATGCTAGAAGTTCATGATGTATGTGATAGTATGTTCATAGTTTGTATGAGTTGAGTGTGTAATATTGTGATATTTTGTTGGTAATTTTTTTGCTAAGAGGGAACCTACTGTTGCGAAATATTTGTTGAAAACGTTACAAATACCTTTTGTATCAGAAATTATTTTTGATTCTACTATTATTTTCGAGGGAGCATAACTTTTACTTATTTTATTATTGCATAATTTATTGACTAAGGTCCAGGTCTTTTTGGGATTCTTCGCGTGGTTTGTAAATAGTTTGTAATAGTATACATCCTTCGTATTTTGTATCAACTTAGCTGTTTCAGTTCTCTTTGAATAGAATTTATTTTTTATACCTTCATTGTCAGAATTATTTTTGTATTGTGTCTATAGAAAGTTCCTTTGACTCAATATATCGATGATGCCCTTGTTAATCCAATCGTCTCGTATGTTGTTCAAAATTTTGGTTTTTGTTTCCTTGCAGTTAATAATATGTTTATTTATTATGTTTTCGAGTTCTGTATAGTTCATTGTTGTGTTAAGTACTATTTGTGAGGTTTGTAAGGATTTGTACAGCTTAGTGTAATTTATTGCTTCATAAGTAGCTCGTAGTTTTCTTGGAGCTTTAAATTTATTCATTTGTACATATATGTGTTTGTGGTCTGATAAAGATGAATTAATAATAGCAACGGTAAAATTATTCGTTTTTAAATTTGTGCTTACGTGATCTATTATCGATTTTTTTGTAGTCGAGTCTCTTGTGCAGAATGTTTTATTGATTTTGTTTAGCAATCTATATCCTGATTCATATAATATTTGTTTATATTTGGTTAATTGCTTGTTATTCTCTAATAGGTTTATATTAAAATCACCAAATACTATCGATCTTTTTCGTTATTGTAGTTGAATATCGTAGTCACTAATAAATTGTTCAAAGTTTGTATCACCAGGCTTGTAAACCAAACCAACATCCACGACGCATTGTTCAATGTGTACCCATAGATAGTTGTTACCACCCCGGTAGGTTGACTCAATTAGGCTATGTTGTAGATTATTATGTACATAAGCTGACACTCCACCTCCTCTAACGTCTGTCCTGAAATTATAATAGTGTGTATAATTTTCTATTTGTAGCTGTGAAGCTTGATCTTCTGATGTTATCCAAGTTTCAGAGAGCAAGATGATATATGTGAGCGTTGGTATGGATTTTAAAATGCACTTTAGTTCGTCTAGCTTGCCTTTTTTTCTAATACTGCGGGCATTTAAGTATAAGAAGGATAGTCGTAATTTTTTAGTTAATATTTCTCGGTAATCATTTATTATTTCGTAATTTATAGTATCAGTTGTATTTATATTTGTTGTTGTTAATCGGAGTTTTTTGTAGGAGCTTTGACAATAGTCGGAGTTCCGTTCAAGTATTTAATTGTTATATCAGTTTCGCCACTGGCTATTCGTTTATTTAACTCACTTTTTATCAGTGCGTAGTACTTATGCTGGGCCGCAGTTTGATCAGAAAATATTTTCAAATTGTTCGGAATTTGTTTCCGATTTTTTAGGATTGATAGTGCTGTCTCTGGTTTTTCAAAGCAAACTTTAATTTTGCGAGTTTTCCCGCAATATATACTTACCAATGCGAAATATATTTTTTGGTTTTGGAACATTTGTAACTATCTGCTCCAACGTTTTGAGTACTTCAGTCTCATCCTGAAAGTTGTCGTTTTCAGCGATTCCCATTATAATAATATTGCTTTCTCTATTCTTACGTTCCTGTAATTCATGACTCAGTTTATCGTTTGTATATAATATAATCATTGTTCTGGGCTGAGAGAGTTGAGCTAATTTTTAATTCTTTTATGTTGGTTTCTAGTAATTCTATTTGTTTGTTATCAATATTTAATTATGTTTCTAATTGATTTAATTGAGATTTAACGTTGTTGTGCTCTAATGAAATTATAGAAGTAGATGATTTTATGTTCTGTATCTCGGAGCTGATTTTTGTTATATTAATGTCAAATGACTTTTTAATTTCATCGTGAGAGACTTTCATAGCATGTATTTCTGTTTTTATTGTACCAATACATTCGTTCATTTGGACCATCATTTGTGAATTAGTCGCAACATATGTTTCCAGTAGTGATGTAATGCGAGTTAATTCGTTGCGTATCAGTTTAATATCCTCCGAGCATTGACATTCCTGGTCAGCTGGTTGTTTTCTTTTACTACG
>JAATLQ010034606.1:0-23687 GCA_013421005.1 Heliconius erato x Heliconius himera
CACACACACACACACACACGAACACACACACACACACACACACGCACACACACACACGAACACACACACACACACATACACGAACACACACACGAACACACACACACGAACACACACACACACACACACACAACATTTTATTTTTAATATATAAATATAATATTTGATGTAATTATTGTTTTTTGGAACTTATTTTGTACTATTTCTGGAGAGGGGCGTTAATGATTACAACACAGTTTTTAACTTAAGTAGTCATTATCGAACTTTAACTATGTATCACTCTATTAATTTCCAATAAATTATTATTATTATTAAAATCGTGATATAATGTGGACATCAACGAGACTATCTTATATTTCCTTGGTGCATGAGATACTAATGTGATATCCTTTTGAAAACTAAACAAGCTGTAAACAATAAGATATTCACTACTATATTCACTAGAAGACGTAACTTCAGATTCCACGAAAAGACGTAATAATTTGTTTTGTTTATGATTAAAATGTATTGTATTATTTCAAAGTCGTCACAAGTAGCGTAAGGTGGGTTTCACCAACTTGTTGATAGCTTCAGCCACATTCACATTAACTGGTGGCAGTTGACTGAGGTAGTGGCAGGCAACACTTCTGTTCATCCCCTTGTGCTAGCTGCGCATGGGGATGTACAGGCATGCAATGTGTAATAATAATTTGCTATTAAAATATTGATCGATTCTTATGTGTCTGGGTGTACTACATCCAACCTTACGCTCGTAGGGTTAAGTATTTATTATAATGACCTTAAGGACAATTTCAATCTAGATGATATGCTAAAGATGACTATTATATTTATTTTGATAAGGATGAATACCAAATTATAGAAAATACATTAAAAATAACTCGACAAAAATTAAATTTAAATTAAATATAGTAAAATGGGTACTGTGGCTACCTTCAGAGATAAACATATTCCATCGAGGACTTTTTAACAGATTTTTAAAGGATATTTTTGTAAAATATTGTTCTTATATGTCTCATAAGGTTGAGTCAGTGCACGCCATATAATTGTTTAGGAACCTCATTGTAGGCGACCTTCTCATAAAAAAACAAAATTCTTTGTTGTTTAACTACGGTTGCTTAGTGACGGTTGTAATTAACATGGCAGAATAAACTGCATGTCAAATTGAAAGGTATTTCAATATCTCTATATATTATAAAATAAAGTCGCCCTCCGCCTCTGTCTGGCCTTTCTAACTCTTCTTCTTCTAAACCACCCAACGGATTTTAATGCGGTTTTCCCATTAGGTACAGTATTTCTCAGGGAAAGTTTATATATAGTTTATTATATGTATATTTTAATGTAATTTGACATAAATATGATAAATGTGTATAAAGCCCTATCCGTTGAGACACTTTCACGCATGCGCTACTTTAATGGTAAATCCTACATGAAAACAATGAACTGGAGTATTATTCCTCTTAATAAGATATACAAAAAAGTCAGCGACAGCGTATTCCTATCTTCAAAGGATAACATACAGTGAGCATATTTCTGTCTAAAAATAATAATTTGAATATATTATGTTATTGTGAGGGATGTTTATCCATATATTGGTATATATCTTTTTAAATACTTTATAAATCTACGTTAAACGAAGATAAGATTTGCTCTTTGCACTATTTCGAAATTACAAATAGTTTTAGAGAAAAACACATTTAATTATTGACACATCACGCCGGCTATAAACAGCTGTCGACTCATGTTTCACTTATCCCTTACTCTCAGCATATAAATAAGTATATTAGTTAGCTTGGCCATTTAATGTAGATTAAAATGTTCTTTACTGTTTTTCATTTTAATAAGTACTTTAGAAGATTTAAAATTACGGTACTAAAAAATACTTGTTGTGTGACGGCTCGCCGCCCACCATGCGATCCCCCGCACCCGCCTGGCTTCTTTCCCCCGGGCATGGAGGATGTTCCCCAGGGCAGCATTTTGTCACCTGCTCTCTACGCACTATACACTGATGATATTATCAGTGTAAACACAACGCCCTAGCGAGTATCATTCAACGAGGAATCCTGAAGGTGGTGAGAACCTCACCCTCCGGCAAGTGACGCAGGCACCATACTACGTGAGGAACACCACAAACAAACAAAAAAACATCACCGCAACCTAAAAATAGAAAGCCTGGCGGTACACATTGGTTGTTTAGCGTCCAACGCATTCCGCTGCGCCGATGTATCGGGTCACCTGCACCTAAGGAGCACTCCGTAGCGTACCCACCCGCTCAAGGTCAGACGTCTTCTTCCGAGGGACATTCTATCCTCCTACAAATCCGACTCATGAGCAGTCACTTTGGTCGTTTAAGCTGGGCCTCCCTCAGGAAAGCGAGGGTCTCACCTGGCTGAGTTGACCGCCTAGATGGCATTTGATAATCTTACTAATCCCCTCCCGCATCCCCTTCCCTGTGTCTGCTCTAGAGCAGGCTGTCGCTTGAGTCCATGTCCAGAGAACCAACGCCCTGATGTCGTTCGGAGCTACTACGGAGATGGACGAGAGAAGGCTTCAATTCTGCGCCTGGCTCTATAGCAAAGTAAATTTAGAAGCGATTGCACTTATTTTGGAGTTATCCAATAATTATAATGTATTTCAACGCGACATAATTGGTTACATCTTTCGTTTAACAATTTTTTTGGGTAAGAGAATAGTAGGTAGTCTGTTGCTTATAATTTCTTTCGTTTAAGTTTTCTGTTGTTTGTGTCATTTGTTTAAGTGTGTTTTTTTAAACAATTGTAACATTCTTATTGGGACTACGAAATTGCGGGTTGGATTAAGGTTTAAATAATTTTCACAATAGTAATCTTAAGTGCTTTGCAAGCATACGTTATATGAATAATTTCAGTAGTTAAAGCGGGCGAAGTCACGAGCATGTCGCTAGTATTAGTATATATCGAGAATATTATAAAAACATTAGGAAAAAAGTGACAATCGGATCTGCCGTTTGGCCCTGATTGCGTCCCAGAGAGACAGACTGACAAAGTTATTTTGAATTTATAATATAGGTTTGGATAAAATAAAACACATAGTATAGTATAAAAAAAATTATAGAGTTTCCTTCGATTTCCATGGGGTTCCATTATCAGATAAAATTAAGTTCAATTTATAGAGTATCTCTGATACTTCCTATAAAACCGACAAATGAACAAACAAACAACGGAAAGTTTGAAAATCATTGTTTTGGGTTCTATACATTCTATATTGATATATGATTTAAATAATAGTTTTTTTGTTATATCTTCTATATACAGACATTGATCAATTACGATTTTATTATAAGTATAGGTATAAAAAAATAAATAAGATTAAAAAATTCCGTGCAAATACAGCATTTGCACTTATTTCATTATCAAATAAAAATAAACAAATCAGCTTCACGCTGTATCCCGCACACAGCAGGATAGGCAGAGGGAACCTAGTATTAAGACACTCCGTTCCCCACTTTCTGCCGAATTCTGGAGGCATTGCGTGTTGAGTGGCAGAACTCAACGCCGCGCTTAAACTCGACACCAGAGCGAAGAAATGGAAATATAAATTTAAATAAATATTTCATCTTTTCAAGTGGGGATCGAACCCACAAGCAGTCGGTTTTACAGTCATACTTTGTGCCGCTGCACCACGACCGGCCTCATTTCATTATCAGAGAATTCATATTTAAATTTTATAAAAGATTTAAGCTCGATTTGATTCACAATAACTTAAATGTTAGTTGCTAAAATTGCAGTGATAGTGGTACTCAATGATATATCCTATTAATTAGAGCCATTTAATTAAATAATAGTATTATAATATTTATAAAATATTAAAAAAAAACAACAAAATTATGTATAAAGTGGGTCGGTAAATTAATTTTTACTATTGTCGGTTTGTTCATTCGCTTTTGAGCTGCCAAGATATTCCTGTTTTATCATATCAGCCCCCATTTCGCCTATCATCATTGATGGAGCATTAGTATTTCCACTCGTTATATTAGGCATAATACTAGCGTCTATAACACGTAGCTTTTTAGCACCATAAACTTTTAAATAATTGTCTACCACCGCAGTTTCAATGTTCGGGCCCATTTTACATGTTCCTACTGGATGATCTACTGTAAGAGCAACGTTTTTCAAGTAACACTTCCAGTAATCGTCACTTGGGAATTGGAGGTCATTACACTCGGTTATATTTATTCTCTGAACAAATGCATTGATAGATTTAAAATAAGGTGCGTCAATTATCTTTACCAAGCCTTTTATACCTTCTGAGATTGTTTGGATATCCCTTTCGTCTTCAAAATAACTATATTTAATTATGGGCTTATCGTAAGGATTTGACGATCTCAGAGATATCGACCCTTGGGAAAGTGGATGTAATTGAATTACACTAAATATATATAATGCTTTCTGATCATTAGGTGCTGCAAAAGATGCTGCGACCTCATCTTTATATTTTCCGAAACGTGCTTTTAGCCCTGTAGTATTTTTCTTGAATATAACAAAATGATTTTGGAATTCAGGATACGAAATATTGTTGGTACGAGAGTAAAATGCACATACGTCGCTGAAATAATTTTGTGCAAGCAGGCCACTTTTGTTATACATATATTTAATTACTTCGAATTGGTTAATGTTTGGATCTGCATTTCCAGCGTCGTCTCCATAAATAGGTATAGGTGTGTAGCTATGATCTTGTAAATGTTTGCCTACATTGGGTGAATCAACTTTCACTGTTATGTTTTTAGCCACTAAGTCGGCTTGAGGACCTATTCCTGACAACATCAATAGTTGTGGAGAGTTAACGGTTCCACCACTTACAATAACTTCTTTATTCGAATAGTATGTTTTGTTTTGACCATTCACATTAACTTCAACTCCGTAAGCTTCGTTTTGATCGTTGATGAGAACTTTAGTCACATAAGCTCCGATGACAATTTTCAAATTACTTCTTTGCTTAGCAGGTACTAAGTAAGAGGAATATACACCGCTCCTTTTGCCACCAGCAGCATTCATTGATATTATTCCTGAAACACCAAACCCTTTATATTTAGCTGAGTTAATGTCTTTCACTCTTTTATATCCAATGTAATCCCAGGAGTCTATAATTTTTTCAGTAAGTTCTCTGTATGTGCTATTGCAGTTATTTATAGCTACAGGACCATCACTTCCATAGAAGCTTTTAATGTCTGGTTCTTGCAATAAATTCATATTTTGTAAACTTTCAAGCTTCTTGTATTTAGAATTAACATTTTCCGGTGACCAACTAGGATTTCCTGCATCTTGCCAAGATTTAAAATCAGCATCTCTGCCTCTTACGTATATCATAGCGTTAATTAAACTTGATCCACCCAATCCTTTTCCACGTGGCCACAGAATCGTACCATTCTTTAATGCTTGATGAGTTTTTCCATCATTTTCAAGAGGGTATTGCCAATCAAAATTGGTATTGTAAAGTTGAGTACTCAGAAATGGTATCTGAAATGTAAAAGAATAACAACAGTTAAATACATAATATATATACGCTACTTTCTTCGATACTATGTTTTAAGCTACTAACCTATTTTTATTAGCACAATAGAATAATTTTATAAGCAAATGAAGCCATCGTGGCGCAGCACACAAGCGTGGGATTATAAAGCGACGGTTGTGGGTTCAATTTCCACTCGAGGTAATTAATGATTACTTGTTAATCGGTACCTCGGTTGACCTTCAAAAACACAGTATCAAAGGTACTGGAGGATGGTCACGTAAAAAGCATGAGGACCCCCGGAGGGCATGTTTGAAGAAGTTGATGACAGTGGACGAGGCGAAAGAGGTGAAAATGTAGAGACCGTAGTGTTTGGTGCTCCGTTTTCCCTGACTACCCCGCTAGGGATAAAGCGTGAAGCTAGTTTAGTTTAGAATAAAAAAAAAACAATTGAAAAAATAGTAAGTTCTTACTTCAGATTCTATGGGTGGTGTGAAACCCGCTTCTAGTAGTAGCACTTTCCAACTACTAACTTCACTGAGGCGAGCAGCTACCGCGCCTCCGGCCGATCCACTTCCCACGACTATAAAATCGAACTTTTCGAAGTCTGAAATACAAATAGTTCATATTAAAAAGGACAAAAATACAATTTTTCTCAAATTATAATTTTATAGATTTTTTTTTTCCTAATAAAACTTAAATAAATCGTAATCACATAAGTCTATCTAATATATTCATATATTTGTTATATATTCATAAATGTAAATATATATAAATGACTTTAATGTTATAAATTAAAAGCTACAAATTATTCTTACTTCCTGAAGTATTAAGCGGCACCTCCCATACAAAACACTGTGATGCAGTTAAAAAATTAAGAGCTGAAGCGAAGAGTTGTGAGGCTGCTCCTGTGGTTGTGGAGCAACCAGTGGTGCCAGTGCTAATGAAATAAATTAAAATTAAATAATTGTCAAATGTAAAATAATTGTCCGAATGAGATCCTGCAATTATTTATCACTAGCTGCACCCGTGCGGCGACGCCCGCTTGAAATATACGAATGTTTATTTATTTGTATTTAAGAAAAAACCAGCCAAGCGCGAGTCGTACTCGCCCACTGAGGCTTCTGTATCATATTCAGGATTGTAATTGGGAAATACTTTAAATGTCTTGATGATACGGCGAATAAAGTTAACAAACTTAAGTTTGCTTTGTACTTCATTTCATACAATATAAGAGCATATTATGCTCCCTATGCTCTTATATTGTATGAAATTAAGTACAAATATAAGTAATGATTTTTATTATGAAATATCTATATTTTTTTACTTTTCTGATTTTTTCTTTTATTTGTATTGTAAGATCTTTCTTCGTTATAAATTTCATGAATGTAGGTCTACGGGAACTACACTATAGATTTTGTAAGTTTAGTATTTTGGAATTAATTTGATTATAGTATTTATCGATGAGCAGTAACTGTCCACAAACTGTAAATATAGTTTTTTCTACATAAATCCCGATTTCTTTTTTACAATTTATCCACAAATCTCTATCTGTCATTGATAAGTTGCAAGCAGTACGTGGCTTATGAGGATGTTTACGATGAATTAACATAAGAGAATCCTAAGTCTCGGTCTTTTTATAATCATACTAATCTCGAGTTTTTTTTTATGATTACATAAATAATAATATACAAACAATAAAACATTGAAAAGTAAAGACTTAGCCAATTACCATCGGTTATGAAAATTAGATTAGCGTGAACAAACACACAGACAGAAGAGCCAACAATAGATTTTCTCATTTATTTTCCATGTACAGACAGCGATCAGTTACTATCTTATAACATGTATAGATAATACAGACTTAAAGATACTTACAATTGACTTTGACACATTTTGATGTACCTAGAGTTTCTGCTGGCACGATGAGAATGCCTGTAAAACGTTTCTTTTTCGTTTTATACGATGTTCAAAATCAAATAAAACATTAAGTAAATAGAAATAAAATGTGACTTGAGTGTTTATTCATATGTTACGTGACGTGGAAAAAAATTGAATAATAACATATATTTCTTTATAATATATATTTCTTTTGTCTCCACATATTTTTATCTTTAATGAAGATAATTAGCACAAGTTTTATTTGAGTAATTAATATATTTAATAGAAATAAAGTCCTTACAATAGATGCTAGGTAGCGGAACTAGTTGCTGCGATCTATATTATTATAACCAGACCGGAGAAAGATAATATTTAATATGAATAAACATTTTTATGTTTTTTTTGATGTTAGACTGATAACACTATCAGTCTTACATATTTCGACTAACAACTTAACAGATACACTTTTTTTAATCTTAATAATAAATAAACAACATTAACAACACTTAAGACTGCCTCTCACATCTACCCTCTATCCTCCCTTTTTTCCCTGATAAGGCAGGCAGCTAAGGCACCGCTTAGTGTCTAAATTACACAATATGCAAAGACTACATCGAATACGTTATTACTAAAGAGAGTGAATACATTTTCGAGATGACCTTTACTTACTTTACTTGAAAAAATTCAAGAAGAAAAATTGTGGTAAAATCATTATAAAACGACGATGAAAAATTATAATCAAAACATTATAAAATAAAGGTCCAAAACAATCTACTAAGCATAATTATATCATTGGAAAGAGTTTATTTTCTTATCAAAAACCTGGAAGACTTCTTCACAAGGAACACATATGCATTGTTTCAGCCAGGAGCCAAGTAATATCGTTACTATTATTCAATATGTTGCTATTACTTTCAAACCTATTTCAACAAATAAAAAAAGAAAAATAAAAATCAGCTTTATGCTGTATCTCGACACAGCAGGGTAAGCAGAGGGAACCTAATGTTAAGACAGTTCGTTCCCCACTTTCCGCCAAATTCTGAAGGCATTGCAAGTGGCGAAACTCAATAGCGCCTTGAGTTTCACGCTGTATCCCGCACACGACAGGGTAGACAGATCGAACCAAGTGTAAAACACTGCGTTCCCCACTTTCTGCCGAATTCTGGAGGCATTGCGTGTTAAGTGGCAAAACTCAACGCCGCACTTTGCCTTGACACCAGAGCGAAGAAATGGAAATTTAAATTTAAGTAAATATTTTATCTCCTCGTGTGGGGATCGAACCCACAACCAGTCGGTTTTACAGTCACACTTTGTGCCGCTGCGACCTAGTACCACGACTGGTAATATTAACTACTAGAGGTTGCGCGCGGCTTCGCCCGCTTATTTACACCCTTAGGGATTCTACAAAAACAGTTTGAATTTATTTTTTTATAAATATAGGTGGCGATTTAAAGACTTTTCCATATAAACTTTCAAATGAGGGGTTATTTGAACCCTTAGGAGGTGAACTCTAAAAAACCATGAAACACGTGTTAAATGAAATATTTTTAAAAGACTGAATTTATTTTTTTTTTTAAATCGGTGCCGATTTAAATTTTTTTCCATACAAACTTTCAACCCCAATTTCATCCCTTTAGGGTTTACATTTTTCAAAATCCCTTCTTAGTGGATGTCCAGATTATGAAAATGAACATCTGTCCAAATTTCACGTATCTACCATCAGCGGTTACGGCTGTGCGTGCGTCTTACCTCAGTCATTCAGTACATGTCCTTTTATATATATAGATTAATAAGTATTTGTTTTATTTCAAAGATTTCATAAATAAAAAGATTAGAATGAATATAAATTATTTTGTTAAGTTGCTGTTTTGAATTGCCTAAAACTCAATATATAGATCTCAGCTTCACGTTGTATCCCGCATATAGGAGGGTAGGCAGAGGGAACCTAGTGTTAAGACACTTCGTTCCCCACTTTCTGCTGAATATTTCGAGGCATTGTATGTTGAGTGGCGGAACTTTTGCCTAGATGCCATGACGCAGAAATGAAGATGATATTAATAAATAATTCACCGAGTGGGAATTCAACCTAGAACCGTTACAGACGTTACAGTCACACTCTTGTGTCCCTGCGCCTCGACGGCCTCCATGTATAAATATTATGTCTTTAAAATTAAAATATTATTAAAACACGTAGTTTAGTAAGTAAAAGATTGTTTTGTTCAAGCGGGCGCAGACGCGAGCGGTTCGCTAGTGTCGATATAAGAGGTGTAACATTAAGTATTAGTATCTAAAATCGGCTAATTGTTTTTATTAACGTTTATTTTACAACATTTGTTAATTTTAATTAATTAAGTAATTTACTACGTAAAAAGTTGTAATGATTAAATAACCGATCCTCATAAGTATTTATTTATAACCCCATAGAAATATGAAAATAATTATAATTCATTTGAATATTTTATTTTAATTATTACTATCAAATATCCATACTGGCCAGTCATGGCACAGCGGCACGAAGTGACACGGTAAAACCGACTGGTTGTGGGTTCGATCCCCACTCGAGGAGATGAAATATTTACTTAAATTTATATTTCCATTTCTTCGTTGTGGTGTCGAGACAAAGCACGGCGTTGAGTTCTGCCACTCAACACGCAATGCCTCCAGAATACGACAGAAAGTGGGGAACGGAGTGTCTTAATATTAGGTTCACTCTGCCTACCCTGCTGTGTGCGGGATACAGCGTGAAGCTGAAAAAAAAATCCATACAAATAGATATAATTTTACAATGATAAGGCACTACAAAAAACCACGAAGGTTTATCTTGAGTACCATATTCGTGTAAATTATAGATTTAAATAATATTTCTGCAATAATCGATTTAAATTCCTCTCAGTAATTTTACTTCGTATTTTAGCATCCAAATTATTTTTAAGTAAGGAACCATGTATGGCCTTGTGCGCTGTCCGTTTTTGTTATAAGCTGATAATGAAACTACTTTTTTGTGGCATATTGCTCGTTGCAGTTTTATGACAAATTTTATTTTGAAACTGCGAGTCAAAATATTTTTCTTTTAATATTGTGTTCCAGTAGTGGTTTAAATATGGGAATAATAAAACGAGCAGCGTCACATTCTGTTTAGTTTATTCGACTGATCATGACTAACGAAACTGTCTATTTATAACAGTTGCTCTTTTACATAATGTATTTATCCATATACTATATAAATCAATGTGTAATTAATTATTAGCTATAATTGAATTGAGAATAACATATTGTTTATAGGTCTTAAAATAAAAGTTACTCAAAAGGAAATTGAATAATTCTATACAGTGTTGCTAGTGATATTTAACAGTACTTCTTATATGTTAAACTTATAAAATATATAAAGTTAATGAATCTACTCAATTTACCAATTAGTGCCAATACTATTATGTATAATTAAATTGATAATAACATTCTTTTAATGTACTAAAATAAGTATATGATAATAGATAGAAATATTCCATATGGTCTTGCTCGTGCTGTTTAACACTTGTGAATTTAATTGTATCATAAATGGAAATAACTTGACAGTATTTAAAAAGTAGATGTTCTTTAATAGTTGCTTGCAATTTGATTTTTAAAGGGACAATGTTATTTAATATTCTAAACTATGACCGATATATGTAACTTAAGTATGTTTTGTCAGTTCTGCCGTAACTACTAAGTCCATATGATATAATTGAATCGGCTAATGCGTTATGAAGGATTATCTTAGTCTTATATGTTAAACTATGCTAATAACTCTTCATTCCACTGTTCCGTGATGTGTGGAAGGAAGTTCCTACGAAACCGCACAGTAGTGGAGTGCCACGTATCCAAGTGGTGTAGATAATATTTAAGCTTGAGACGTACTGTGCAGTTAGAAAATTCGGCGGCAGGTAACAGGTCAAATAGTTCTTCAGAACACTAAATCAATGTACTACTTTAGAGAGAGCATTGTTTACATCGTCATATATGTCTTGTAGTCTTTTCGTTCTAAAAATCAATGAAATGTCAACAGCAAATAATACTATCTTATTTAACTAAATATGGTAAATCATTAATATATATTAAAAAGAGAAAAGGAGAATAGACCCTATGGGACTCCCACACTGACCAATGCCCTAGGCGATTTCTTGCTACTCACATCAACCCTCTAAACACTCTTAGCTAAGTAAGAAGTCAAAAGAGTGAGTACACGTCCTCTAATGCCGCGCAGTAATGGTGTAGCATGACCAATATCCATCAATTGCTCATACAGAATATACATACAGTAAAGTATAATATTTATTAATTGTAGTTACTATGTCTTCGAGGCCAGTCGCGGCGCAGAGGCACAATGTGTGACTGTAGAACCGACTGGTTGTGGGTTCGAACCCCACTCGAGGATATGAATTATTTACTTAAACTACTTACTACTATTTCCATTTCTTCGCTCTGGTGTCGAGGCAAAGCGCGGCGTTGAGTTCTGCCACTCAACACGCAATGCCTCCAGATTTCGGCAGAAAGTGGGGAACAGAGTGTCTTAACACTAGGTTCCCTCTGCCTACCTTGCTGTGTGCGGGATACAGCGTGAAGCTGGTTTATTTTTATTAGACTATGTTTTTTATATATAGAATATCTTAGAGTATGTTTTATAGACTAAGACAGATCAAATAAAAATCATTTCTTTTTATTTTTGTGCAATTTATTAAAAACCTAAATAAAGACAATGATAAACTGTAAATAAAAAATGAAACAATAATTAATCGATAAATTAATTACTACTATTGTCAGTCACTTCACTCCGTTTTGAGCTACCAAGATATTCCTGTTTAATCATATCTGCCCCCATTTCACCTATCATAATACATGGCCCATTGGTGTTTCCACTTGTCAGGTTTGGCATAATACTAGCATCTATAACACGTAGCTTTTTGGCACCATAAACTTTTAAGAAATTGTCTACCACAGCGCTTTCAATATTTGGACCCATTTTACACGTCCCTACAGGATGATATACCGTTAAAGCAACATTTCTTACGAAACATTGCCAATAATCATCGCTTGGGAACTGGAAGACATTACATTGGGTTATATTTATTCTCTGAACAAACGCATTTATCGATTTGAAATATGGCGCATTTACTATTTTTACCAATTTTTTTATACCCTCGGCTGTTGCTTGCACATCCCTTTCATCTTCAAAATAACTATAATTAATCATAGGCTTATCATAAGGATTTGATGATCTTAAAGTTATTATACCTTTAGACAATGGATGCAAAAGATGAACGCTAAATATGTATAATGCTTTTTGTGCATTAGGTTCTACATAAGAAGCCAAAACCTCATCTTTAAAAACACCAAAACGTGCTTTCAGGTTAGTTGTATTTTTTAAAAATAAAGCAAAATGATTTTGGTATTCAGGATATGATATATTTTCATATCGAGAATAAAATGCACTAACATCGCTGAAATACATCTGTGCCAACAAGCCACTTTTATTGTACATATATTTGATTACTTCAAATTGGTAACCGTTTGGATCAGAATATCCAAGATCGTCCGCGTAGATAGGAACAGGAACATAATTATGATCTTGCAAATTCTTACCGACTTGAGTCGAATTAATTTTGACTGTAATATTTTTAGATTTCAAATGATCTTGGGGGCCTATTCCAGACAACATTAATAGCTGCGGAGAATTGATAGCCCCAGCACTGACAATTACTTCTTTATTTGCATAATATGTTTTATTTACACCAGACACATTTACTTTGACTCCATAAGCTTCGTTTTTATCATTAAGGAGAACTTCAGTTACATAAGCACCTGTAACGATTTTTAAATTACTTCGTTTAAGATTTGGTTCTAAATAGGCTGTATAGGTACCACGTCTTTTGCCACTGGCAGCAGTTGCTCTTATTATTCCAGCCACGCCATATCCTTCAAATTTTGCTGCGTTAATGTCTTTTACTTTTTTATGTCCAATGTACTCCCAAGAGTCTAAAACATTCAGAGTAATATCTCTGTATGTGCTATTGAAAGTATTTAAAACTGAAGGTCCGTTACTTCCATAGTAACTCTTTATATCAGGATCTTGCAGTAAATTCGAATCTTGCAAACTTTCAGATTTTCTATACATCGATTTAACATTTTCAGGTGTCCAACTTGGATTTCCTCCGTCTACCCAAGATTGAAAATCGGCATCTCTACCTCTTATGTATATCATTGCATTCATTGAACTGCCCCCGCCCAACATTTTTGCTCGGGGGTATTTTACCTGTCCAGTTTTTAGCGCTTGATGGTTAATGCCATCATTTTCAGTTGCATATTGCCAGTCGTAATTACTGCCATAAAGTTGAGGACTTAAATTTGGTATCTACAACAATTTTAATTATATTTTTAAAAATTACAGTATTAATAAATATAAATTAAATAATTAATCAAAAATAATAGCTATTTCGCTATATAAATATAAATATAATTCACTTACATCAGACTCTATGGGTGGCTTGGGACCCGCTTCCAGTAGTAGCACTTTCCAAGTGGTAACTTCACTAAGTCGAGCTGCTAGTACAGCTCCCGAGGATCCTCCTCCCACGATTACAAAATCATACGTTTGGCAATCTAAAATATAAACATTAAAATAGAGATTAATTTCTTACCATAAACCTAAAATAATTGATTTCGATTGGAATATTTTAAAAATGTATTTATATTTTCTTGTCTTTATTTTCAAACTTGGTTATAAAAACTTATTGAAGATATCACCAATAACTCACAAGTAAATATATATATATATATATATATATATAAATTAAAAGAAAATGGTAAACTTACTTCCTGTATCATTACTCGGTATTTCCGATACAAAACACTGTGATGCAGCTAAAAGGTTTATTGCCGATGCGAACAGCTGTGACGCTGCTCCTGTGGTTGTCGCGCAACCAGTTGTCCCATTACTAATGAAAAATATATTTTTTATTAACAAATTGTAATTGTTATATGTAGGTACTTAAATAATGAAATGATAGTGAAGTGTTATTCCACATTTATAAGTACCAAATGAATCTTCTGACTGTAGTACTACGATGTTATTAAGTACACTATGACTCTGCTAGAAATATTTTATTTGAATAAAATAAATATAGCAAGCATTACGACGATGGTATACACGTATATTTTAAGTCCATATCAGAAAGTCTAGTATCTTTTAATTCCAATATTTACTTAAAATTTTAGAGTATAAAAAAGATATATTTAATATTTGACATTTTTTAAAGTGTTATTCCACACTTAGGAAAGAAAAATACTTGTTAAGAAAACGTAAAAAAATCTGAACGTAGCGGAATTTGAACCCGCGCCTCATGGAAACTGTCCAAATGCTCTGGCCCCTAAGCCATACGTTCAGACGTAACGTAGAACGTATTTTTATACGTTTTCTAAATAAGTAAGATATAATTTAGGTTTGAAAAAATATTTGAAAAGAGGAAAAATTATACAGAAAACCAAAAACAAGAATTTATTTTACAAAAAAATTTAGAATGCCTGTAATTTTTTTTGGATGGATTGATTCAAATAAAAATGATAGATAAGAATGATTGAATGAATGATTAGTCGTGCAAAAATTAAATATAATAATTATTGATTCAACAAGCAATTGTTAATATTATATAAATCAGGAATCAGATTTTGCATTTTGGATAATACAAATATGACACATATTTAAAAAAAATAATGATTCAACAAATAGAGTTTCACACTTACAACAGCATTTTGAAGTAAACCTATGACCGACGAAGTAAGAGCAACTGTCGATGAATCCTTTAACTTTCCGTTTATATTATAGCTAAAAATAAATATAACGTCATTAAATACATAAGTAAAGTAAATTTATTTTAGTATCGACATCTGCTGTATGACTTAGTTAATATTCAATAAAATTAAATAAACATAATTTTTTCAGAGTTTACATATCTACATATTTCAGCATATTTTGAAAAAGCTTTATAAATTTTTATATCCATACCTATATTATCGAAAACAACTCTGTCTGTCTGTCTGTCTGTCTGTCTATCTGTGACACAATCAGGACCAAACTGCTGATCTGATTGTAATAAAATGTCATATAGAGATATTTGAGGGTCTTGAGCTTAGGTAACCCTATGTATATATAGGCATATACTTATATATTAATATATATTTCAATTTGGCATGCAATTTATTCTGCCATGTTAATAACAACCGTCGCTAAGCAACAAGGAATTTTGTTGTTTGAACCAAATGGTGTCGAAAATGGATTTCCTGAACTCTTACATGGCGTGCGCTGACTTAATATTAAGAGACTCACAAAAGTAACTTGTTATAAAATTATTGTCCTTTAAAAAATCTATTAAAAAGTCTGGGATAGTATTTGCTTATCTTTGAAGGTTGAGCCACAGTAACCATTTTAATATATTTAATTAAAATTAAAATTTATCGGATTATTGTTAATGTATTTTCTAAAATGTTGTATTCATATATATCAAAATAAAAATAATAGCCATCTTTAGAATTTCACCTAGATTAAAATTATATTTTACTGTATATCTTTCTAATAAATATTTTAGGAGATATAACTGTTTCAAATTGAGCTAGCCTACGAGCCGCTTGATATGAGCGACTCGAACGGCCAGACGACGTTGACGATTTTAAATTTTTATACATTTTCGATCTACTGTTAATTTTATGTGGTTATTTGCTGCTTATTATTATTTATATTTTTCTTTGTTTCTTCGCTTATTCGAGTAGTAGATTAATTAAAATCAGCTTTTCGCTATTTCTTGTCCCTGAAATCGATGCGTCCTGTCGGTTTGAAGTTGACCTGGTTGGTCTCCAGGTGGTGCGGGTTCGAGTCCCGCTACGTTAAAATTTTTATACGTTTTCTCATTAAGTATTTTTCTTTCCTAAGTGTTGAAATAACACTTTAAAAATGTTAAAGATATGCTATAGTTAACTTCAATTAAATAAAATTCTTCCTGCCTGTTCCATCTATTTTGGAATTGTATAATTAAAATTTTAATGTTGTATTCAAATTTTAATTATACAATTCCAAAATTATTGATTAAAAATATTAATTAATAAGAACGTATACCTTGTTGGTGACAGAATTTATACGGTTTGCTGACGCGGGTTCAAATCAAATCATCAAAATCGGTTCCCTAGTCAAAAATTCTGCGGTTTTCTTACAGAAGTCGGTTAAAAATCAAAGTACGTTTTATATCATGTAAAATTATTTTTTACTTTTTAGTTCGTTGTATGAAGTTGGTTTTTTTTATTAAGAATTCATTTACTTTACTATTTTAAGTGATGGGTAGACATTACAAGGATGCTTCTCAAGTTAGTGGTTGTTCTATGTAAAACTTCAAACTTAATTAGATATTAATGTGCATGCTAACATTTTAGCATATTGACAAAAACATACATGAAAAATATTCGGGCGAATTGGAAATCTCCCCTTTTTTGACGTCGATTGAAAATGAGATCATCCTCTTTTTTGAAGTTGGTTGAAAAGAAATGCAATGATGAGGAATCTCACTTCTGACACCTATTTTAATAATGATTTCTCTTGGAACTATTACAAATATTTATATTCTTTACCAAAAAAAAAACAAGTTTGTACAATTTCATCCGGATGACTTTGAGACTAATTTTTTACCAAACTATACTTAAAGTGTATCCTTTCAAATAAAAAAAGAATAATCGGAATCGGTTGGCGTGATATTGAGTTATTCGTCAATTTGTCGCGCACATACCTAATGCAAATATAAGACTTATGTGATATTCTCATAGATTCCATTGTCAGAAATGAATTTAAAAAATGCGACCACACAGGAAGCACAAAAAAGCAAGCTTCAAATTTAAAAAAATCATCAAAATCGGCTTACTCAATCAAAAGTTCTGAGGACAAACAAAAAAACAGTCTAATTGATAACATTCTTTTCTTATAGAAGTCGGTTAAAAACAGTATTAAAAGCAATGAAATTATTAATGAAGTATTTGAAATTGTGAACAACTTACTTTTAACACTTAGTTTGGATCTATGTTGATAAATATAGGAAGTTATTTGTATTTTTTTTGTAACAAACTCGGAAAACATTTTTTTTTGAAAATATGACTTAAACAGCTGACTATACAAGAGGAGATCATAATGTTTTCTTTTTTATAAAAAAAAGCAAATCAAATCAGCTTCAGTTAGGCAGAGGGAACCTAGTGTTAAGACCCTCCGTTTCCCAGTTGCTGCCGAATTCTGGAGGTATTTCGTGTTGAGTGGCACAACTCAACCCCGCGCTTTGCCTCTACACCAGAGCGAAGAAATAGAAATATAAATTTAAGTAAATATTTTATCTCCTCGAGTGGGAATGGAACCCACAACAAAAATCGAAAACACAACGTTTTACCGTCACATATTGTGCCCCTGTGCCATGACTGGCTTGGTTTTTATAACAAAATGAAATCTAAATACAAACCAAAGTTTAATATTTTTCGCAGCGCACGCGATGACAGAATTTTTAAGATCAATTTCTTCACACCTCGGGTTAAATTATTGCATTTTTATTAGGGATCCCAATTTTTTTTGAAAATGTAATATAGCCTATGTTGGTCAGTGAAGATGCAGCTTTCTAAGTGAAAGAATTTTTGAAATCGGTCCGGTAGTTTTTATTTGAAAACAATACAAACATACATACGAAATTACAAATCTTTCCTCTTTATAATATTAATAGATAATAGATAGTAGAAGTAGAAGTAGATAGTAGATAATTCACACATTAAATACCATAATCTATTCATTACATCTCAACAGCTACAGCGAAGAGGAAGGTAGGACGCGCTCTTGGCTTTTTTCGGAAGAGCTAAGAGCTTCGAGTTATGAGAAAGTAATATTGTGAAGTTTCAGTTATTTAAATAAACTATTAGACTATTAGACTACTATATATTAGAACGATACCTTCTGATTGCTTTATATAAAGTTCATGTGTTGTAAATATATTATAACTTTCTTAACAATGTGACCTCTGAATCTCTAAAAGATTTTGGGTTCCTCACGATCACTATGATAAAGAGTTCTAACAAATAGACACATCGCGATCCAAAGTTTAGTTCAGGAATTCAGTTACACTTTGTAGCTTTTTTTTTTAATATTTTTTGTTTGTATAATTAATATTATAACTTATATAATAACTTACACTATAATATTTTATATTTTTTTGTAATTTGGTTGAATTGTTGAAGTTCTCGTAGTCGTAACTTTTTTTAAAACATGCTAAATACGCAACACGCTGAAGAAGTTTCGTTCATTAAATAATAACGTTTTTACCACTTTTCGTTTTATAATTCTTAATTTATATCGTAAGATTTTATATTTTATTATATCCTTAATATGTACTCTATACTAATATAATAAAGTAGAAGAGTTTGTTTATTTATTTGTTTGTTTAACCGCTAAAATCTCTGTATCTGCTGGTCGGAATTACTTATTTTTAATTTTGTATGAAAGCTACGTTCTTCAGGAGTGCTATAGGCTATATAACATTATGGTATAAGATTAGTTACCCTCTAATAACGAAATAACATTAATAATGATCACCATCGAATTGTTTTAAGCGCGTGCGCTACAAAAATAGTAAAATATATGTCAGTATATTGTATGAAAAAAATGTTCTCTTTTATTAGTTCTAAAAAAGTCCGTGATGCAGTATATTTATTTCTTATAAATAAGTTACAATAAGGCACTTTATGACAAAAAATAATAAAAATTGCTAGGCAATATTTCAGGTTAGCTTCTTACAATGTTGTAGCAGAACCACATGCATTCAAATTTACTTTAAATTTCCCATCTAACCATGTCGAATTTTGGTTTTCAAAACGCTCGCATTTTCGCTGAGCCGTTATCCATCGTTCGCTGCATTTCGTTACATTTTTTTTTAATGTTGTTTATGATAGTTTGTACGTCTGATGACGACAAATTCAAATTCTTCCTTAAATAGTTTTCTATTTCAGAAGTATTTCTCCCTTCAATTATGAAAGCGCATAAGAGCGAAGAAATAGAAATATAAATTTAAGTAAATATTTCATCTCCTCGAGGGGGGATCAAACCCACAACCAGTCGTTTTACAGTCACACTTTGTGCCGCTGCGCCACGACTGGCCTCTAATCTATATTATATATATATATATATATATATATATATATATATATATATATATTTCTTTCTATACCTTTCGTTAATGATATACATATATATATATTTATTTTTAAATATGATACATGTATATCATTAACGAAAGATATAAAAAGAAAGTATTGTATGTTCGCATACAATTCACTAAGAGCCATGTGAACAAACAACTTCAAGTACTTGTCAATTCCTTAAAAAAAAACGAATTATCACGGTTGACGTCTGAATATTATTAAAAGTTTGGTACACGTTTACTTTATATGTTTTTATTACACATTCCATATTTTTATTGTTATTATAATTTTTATAAATGAATATGCTGCAATAACATATGTTAATTTCGACCTCCAATAACAACACAGAAAGACGACAAGTTGAAGGACAAAAAATTGTTCCATTTATATTTATTTAATAAACGTATAAAAAATGTTACGCAGCGAAATTTGAAACGCACGCCTCTTGGAAATACTTCAAAATGGCAAAAGTCCGAATATGAACCCAATTCCGATGAGTTCTAATTTTAAAAATGCTAAAAAATATTTGAGATTTTGCAACTATAATACTATAACAAAAATACTATAAAAAATCTATCATTTTCTGTTTGTTTGAGCTGTTTGAGCTTACGGTCGAGTTTATAATTTTCAAGTCATCGGGTAATATAGCTTAAATAACTTTTGGACGTTCATACACTCTTATTTTGTTCATATGAATAATATGACAATAATGATGTCTAGACAAAGCAGTCAGTATCATAAACTAAATGAAAAAGCTTCTTGTTGATTAACATTTTAAATTGAAAATGTCGTTCGTAACACTTTGCATGTTTAAAAGTTAATAAAACTATAGTGTAATATTATATTATAATATTTTAGTTGAAGACATTGTGACGTAGTGGCACAAGAATGTGACTGTAAACTCGACAGTTGTAGGTTCGATTCCCACTCGGGGAAATGAATTATTTCATATTTTCATTTTGTTTCGTCTAGAAACGAGGCAAAGCGTGGCGTTGGCTTTCACCACTCAACACACAATGCCTCAAAATTCGGAGGAGAGTGAGGAATAGAAGTGGCTTCTCAGGTTTTCCCTGCCTGTCCTGCTATGTGCAGGATACAGCGTATGGATTTTTTTTTCTTTATTGTAACTTTATATTTCATTTGGCAGTGAAGCTGATGATTTTACTTATGCTAAGTTTACCTAAGACAGCTTCATAGTATTCTAAGATATTCCACTATCATTTAGTCACTTCCGTTCTCTACTTTCCGACAAATTTTCGAAGCATTGCGTGTTGAGTGGTAGAACTCAACGCCGCGCTTTGCCTCGAGAGGAAATGAAAACTAAGTATATCACTCTCCCGAGAGGGAATCCAACCCTCTTCTCTGCTGCGCCACAATGTGGCAGACTCATATAATTTGTTTAATGATTAAATTTGTTAAAGAATTGAAAAACGTATTCTAAATAAAAGGTTACTCCCATAAATTCCTTAGAACAAAACGTTGTCCTTCAAATTTAAACCCTATGTAATTGTAATAAAGTGCGTTTCTATTAATTATTTTTAAACAACTTGAGATAAACATAGCACGTAGCTGGGACTGTAAAGTATAAACTGTGGCATCAAATGTGGTAGTCATCTATTAAATTTAATTTTGATTGTACTGCTATTAAACGTTATTACGCTGGTTTTAGAACGTTTACGTTATTCAAACGTAGTACCTTTGGCTAGAAATATCCATCGTGCAGTACAAAATTTATTTACTTACATAAATAGACTGGAAACTAACTGATTCATTAATTTGAAGCTTGGTTTTGTTCCAAGTGAAACAGAGTCGTAATAAGTATTTGCTTCATACAAATCCTGTAGTTTGCAAAATTATCGAGCAGATGAAAATTAGTGTTATGACACTTTGTTACCAACTTTACGTCCAATTTTCGATATTTTGGCTTTTGCTTTGCCTATCAGAATGGGAAAATAAAACTAAGTTAAACGTAATCATTACCCTGTAGGAGAATCGAACCACAATTGCCGCATTCAGAATCAAACGGTGTTCCCCAGTGTCATATCGAACTTTAGCATCAAAATTAGATTATTATTATTTTTTTTTATTATAGCTTCACGCTGTATCCCGCATTTAGCAGGGTAGGCAAAGGGAACCTAGTGTTACGACACTCCGTTCCCCACTTTCTGCCGAATTCTGGAGGCATTGCGTGTTGAGTGGCAGAACCAACGCCGCGCTTAACCTCGACACCAGAGCAAAGAAATGGAAATATAAATTTAAGTAAATATTTCATCTCCTCGAGTGGGGATCGAACCCACAACCAGTCGGTTTTGCAGTCACACCTCGTGCCACTGCGCCACTACTGGCCTATTAAAATTCGATTAAATTTTAAGATATTTAATTTAAGGTCGTTTGCAAATAGTTTCCGGTCAGCGACTCCATTGTTAATATCTGGCACAGACCCAAATATTCAGTCTGTATCAACTTTGCGTGATCATTTATCTTGTGTCGATGGTTCATGCCTCATAAAACCTTAACTCGGTGGTGGTATATAAGAAAGATAATAAAAAGGATTCTCACTATGTGTTTATTTTCTTTTCTTTATTTAAGTAATGATTCCCATAATAAGGCCATTGGCAGTAATAACTGTATGACATTACGATAATAGTAGGCAAAAATATATATACTATTAATCAATAAGATTTTTTTTTATTTTGATTTGTAACTTTTATATTCTACTATGTTTGATTTTTTTTACCTTCACACACGATGATACTCTCCATTTTGGGGCTTTCCCCGCACACAGCAATCTAGTGTTAAAACACTGCGTTCCCCATTTTTCACCGAATTCTGGAAGCGTCGAGTGTTGAGTGTCAGAATTTAACGTTGCGGTTAGTCTCGACACCAAAGCGAAGAAGTTAAAATATAAATTTAAATAAATATTTAATTTCCTCGAGTGGAGATTGAACCCACAACCAGTTGTGTTTATAGTCACACACTTGTGCCCCTGCGCCACGACTGTTTACATTCTAAGCCCACAATCTGATATTTTGACTAACAGAATGTAATGACGAGTTTGGCCTTGCTAGAGCGGGGAAAAAAAAAATATTGAGTGATAATCAAATTCAAAACCAACATCATTACAGTCAGACGTTGTGCTACTGCTCCACGAGATATGAGATATGCTATTTAATATAAAATAATAAAATCAAATACGTGAACACTTCTTAAAGAAGGCACAAAAATAAGCACTATTGAAATAACAATGACAAATTTATAGCAGCTGCTGGTCAAATAAAATACATATTATATATTAAATAACTAAGGTACATATATATCAGTTAAAAATAAAAAAAAATCAAAATTATTGACTGTATTGACAAATTTTTGAACTTTTTTAGTTTTGAATTTTTTTTTTTGTTTCTAACTGATTTTTTTTCGAAGAGTAGGAGGGTAATACTTAAGTATATTCATTAAGTATATTTATTCATTCTATATCTTTTTTGTTTGTCCGTCGGTCCTTTGTGGATCGATTTTTAACTTCTTTCTTCGTTTGAAAATACGTACACTTTCACTTTTGCTTTTCTCACCAAGCAGGATCTGATGTCGGATATCGAGGAAAACTTTCGAATTTTATGGGATCGTATTAAATATTTAATATCATTTACTATAATAATCACATATTTACTTCTTGTAGTCATTATGAATGCACTAGAGGGCGCGCGCGGCTTCGCCCGCTTATTAGGAGTGAATTCTAAAAAAACCACGAAACACGTGTTCAATAAAATATTTTTAACAGTCTGAATTTAATTTTTTATAAAAATCGGTGGCGATATAAAGATTTTTCCATATGAACTTTCAACCCCTTATTTGAACCCTTAGGGGGTGAATTCTTAAAAACCATGAGACACGTGTTCAATGAAATATTTTTAAGAGTCTGAATTTCAAATTTTATAAAAATCGGTGCAGATTAACATTTTTTTCCATACAAACTTTCAACCTCTATTTCATCCCTTTAGGGTTAAAATTTTTCAAATTCCCTTCTTAGTGGATGTCCAGAATATGAAAATAAACATCTGCCCAAATTTCACGTTTCTACCATCAGC
>JAATLQ010034607.1:0-23698 GCA_013421005.1 Heliconius erato x Heliconius himera
ATTTTCAAGTAAATCGGTTCAGTAGTTTCAGAGAAAAATGCGGACAACAATATGTCGACAGACAGACAGACCGACAGACAGACAGACAGACAGACAGACAGACAGACAGACAGACAAGAAATTCAAAAAAAATCTTTTTGCTTTCTATTAGTCTTTTTAAGTGTCCCTCTATCCATTTCAGTCAAAATTACTAAATGTACAGACAAAATATTTTTACTGTCTTATTATATATAGAGATAGAGATTATATTTACCGAAGACGAATATGTACAATATACTTGTGTTATAATTGTAGAGTTAAAAGAGTTTTGTTAGATAAAACAAAACTTTTTTAACTTTTTGAACTAAATATTATATAAATAAATAAAATTATTGTATTGTTGAGAATTATGTACGACAACTTTTTGATGTGTTCAATTGAATAAAATTAAAATAAATAAACCGAAAATTTTAATGTTTTTTATTTTAGCAAAATGCTATGTTTTATATTATTTATGTTAATAAATCATCATCAATAGTTCCAATGTATTCCAATCTTAAATTTAAATGGGTATTTGATGTTAATGACGACATGATCCATTTGGAAATATTTGATATTGACTTCTACTATATATTTACCAACTGGTCGCTTTTATCTATGCTACATATACATATAAATTCTAAGCATTCAATCACAATCATAAATCATAAAAAGCTTCACGCTGTATTCCGCACACAGCAGGGTAGGTAGAGGAACCTAATGTTAAGACACTCTGTTCCCCACTTTCTGCTGAATTCTGGAGGCATTGCCTTTACACCAAAGCGAAGAAATAGGAATATAAATTTAAATAAATATTTCATCTCCTCGAGTGGGGATAGAACCCACAACCAGTCGGTTTTACAGTCACACTTTGTGTCACTGCGCCACGACTGGCCTCGGAAACTAAGCATTATTTAACCGAAAACCGAAAACCCAACCGATACCATTCGGTATCACCACTATCGATAAATAATTAATTCCCAATTAGACCACGACCACGACTTCGCTGGAAATAGCCGCTATACTATGTAGTACGTAAGGCTTTGTACACCTGTCGCGGCCAAACGATAACATTTATACGATAACATTGACAGAGAAATATCGGTTTTATTTCTCTAAGAATAAAGTGGATAGTTGTATGAATTGTTTTTGTGGTCACGTCCAGGTGGGTGGTGGGTACACACGTGCTATCTGCGTAGGTAAATCTGAATACAAATGAAGACATTAGAGCCCGCGCTCTCCTCGTTACCGACTACCCACGTGAGATTGGACTGACACTTAGAATATATGATATATTATATATATATGCTTATATACATATATAAGAGTAATATGCTTATATATAGAAAGCTATGCTGTGTGCGGGATACAGCGTGAAGCTGTCACGCTGTATCACTATATATTTTTTTTCATATATAGAAAGATGTGTCATTTACTTTATAAGAAAGCGAGTGTTAAAATTATAATTATGTTTCGTTTTGCAAGGTTTTTTGTTGGCTGTATCCCTCTCCCAGCAGAGTAGGCAGAGGGAACCTAGTGTTAGCACGCTCCGTTCCAGATTTTCCGCCGAATTTTGGAAGTATTGTATGTTGAGAAGTGGAACTCAACGCCACACTCTGCTTTGACACCAGGGCGAAGAAATGAAAATGTTATATATTTCATTTCTTCGTGTGAGAATCAAACCCACCACCTGTAGCGTTTACAGTCACTGACTCGATTGGATTTCATTAGTTTTCGATAGGTAAATAATGTTTTTGAATGAAGGTTGTCTAGTACACGTTGCGTTAAAATTTTAATTTCATATGCAATTTTTATACTTTAGATACTTAATATTTTTCTTAGAACTAAAATGTTTTTTTTTAAATTTCATATTTTATACTGAAGTCATCGTGGCTAAGGGGCACAAGGGTGTGACAGTAACGCGATGGTTGCGGATTCGATCCCCATTGTCGAAATGAAATATTTATTTAAATTTATATTTCCATTTCTTCGCTCTGGTGTCAATGCAAAGCGCAACGTTGAATTCTGTCACTCAACACGCAATGCTTTTTAAATCCGGCGGAAAGTGGGGAATGGAGTGTCTTAACACTAGGTTCCTTCTGCCTACCCTGCTGTGAGCGGGATACATTGTGGAGCTGACATTTTATACCGCATATAGCAGGGTAGGTATAGGATAACCCAGTGGTCAATATCTCAGAAATGGTAAAATTTCAGTCCATGTTATTTATATGGGGTAAAAATAATGGAAAATGACATTTCTATCACCTGAAACAGTTTGTCCATCTATCTCTGAAATAACAAACAAGTATATATTAAAAAATACCCAGTTATTAACTAAACAACGACTCCCTATATACCTCTTGTCTATACAGCTAGCTAGCTTTGTCCAAAATCTCAAGTCTTGAAACTCAAAGGAGCAAATTCAATTTCGTACTACCCACAAAATATCCAAATAGAGGAAGCCCGACGCATACAATGGATGCTTTACCGTCGGTTCCCGTCATTATTATTTAATCGGCGAAGCGTTTAGGCGCAACGAGCGGGGCACAAGCCTAGGTGACTTGGGTCAAATCTAAAAGGCGAGCCCCTATTTACAGTGCGCTCGACGAGTCGTGGCCGTTGGTTATGGAATTTTGGGCATTGGGCATTGTGCATTCTAATGGAAATTAATTAAGAAAAATAAGACAATATCCTCAATTCAAATCTTCGCAGCGATCTCCAGCTAGCTTCATGGTGGCCACGACTCGTTAATCGTACTATACCAAGCTGTAGGGTAGGTATTAGGTACATAGCGTGTATATAGGCGACGACGGTGAATTGAACAGAAACGCGGGTTACGAAGTTAATCCTTTGCTGAAGATGTCGATATCGATGGATATTGGATGGATATTTGTGGGTTTTAGAGTTTTGGGTGAAGTATTGAGCGAGCTGTGATTTAAAGTTTGCTTATATGTCTTTGTGTCTTATCTCTTAAACACGCATATGATATGAATAACTTTGAATTGGTTAAATTATTGTAAAGTAGTAGTTTAGTTTTTTTCCCAATCTGTTTGTTCGTAATCAATACAGACAAATATCAATTGTAATAACATTTTAATCAAAATTGAATTATGTTAATATTTTTTTTCTAAAATTTCATATTTTTGTATAAAATCTCAGAATTTTTTATTGCATTATACATACTTTTTTTTGAATCTAACTGTCGTCTGTCGTCTAACTGTAAACATGATGATTGTGGCTTCAATTTCTATTCGGGTTAATTAATTCTTTTCATCGTTTTAGTCCTCTTATAAATTCCCAACGTGGTAAAATTTGGAAGTATCCATATCAATCAATTCAGCCGGTTCGTGTCCAGGTTATGGTAGTATCTATATAAAAAAAATTTAATGCACTAGCGCTTCTTGCAACTTCTCCTGAGAGAAGCAAGTTCTTGAAATTATTTCTCCTACCATCTACTTCTCCATCTACTTTAATAATATAAAGCATATAAATTTATATGTAAAAAAAAAAACTTTTAAAAAAACGTGCCTCTTAGTTCTTGCTACTATTTAATATTTATAAAACATATATATCGATAAATCTAAGGCCGTCGTGGCGCATGGGCATATAAGTGTGTGACTTTAACGCGACAATTATGGGTTCGATACCCACCGAGGGAATTAATTATTCTTATACTTATATAGTATAAGTTTATACTTTAATGTCTTCGCTCTGCCATTAAGGCAAAAAAAAACCGGCATTGAGTTCCGTCACTCAACAAGCAATGCCTCAAAAATATCAGCGGAAAATATTAACAGTGTGTTTTAACACTGCGTTCCCTCTGCATACCCTGCTATAATATACAGGATACAGCGTAAAGTTAATTTTATTTAAAAAAATCTACACAATAAATTCTGAGGCCAGTCGTGGCGCAGCGGCACAAAGTGTGACTGTAAAACCGACTGGTTGTGCGTTCGATTCGAGGAGATGAAATATTTACTTAAATTTATATTTCCATTTCTTCGCTCTGGTGTCGAGGTTTAAGCTCAGCTTTGAGTTCTGCCACTCAACACGCAATACCTCCAGAATTCGGCAGAAAGTGAGGAGCGGAGTGTCTTAACACTAGGTTCCCTCTGCCTACCCTGATGCGTGTGGGATACAGCGTGAAGCTGATTTTTAAACAATAAAATATTTAAATATAAAAACATCGATACCACACGGCGGCGGGTAGCGGCCATCCCTACCGTCCGGCGGGCGGCGGGCGGCGAGTGTGCGCGTCGATAAATTCCGACCGCGTTGTCAATCGCTCGCGAGGAGCGTTCAGGAATTAACAGAGCTGCGCTGTCAAGGCGCCGCCCGGCCGTGCGGCAGTAGGGCTGCTGGGCGCTCTTAGATGGGTTTTAGTATTTAAAAAATCAGCTTCACGCTGTATCCCGCACACAGCAGGGTAGGCAGAGGGAACCTAGTGTTAAGACACTCCGTTTCCCACTTTCTGCCGAATTCTGAAGGCATTGCGTGTTGAGTGGCAGAACTCAACGCCGCGCTTAATCTCGACACCAGAGCGAAGAAATGGAAATATACATTTAAGTAAATATTTCATCTCCTCGAGTGGGGATCGAACCCACAACCAGTCGGTTTTGCAGTCACACCGCGTGCCGCTGCGCCACGACCGGTCTCTTTATTTTTTTATGTTTTAATCTAGTTATATTATAATCGGATTGATCGTATTTTTATATATACCTTTATTTTTATATTCGACATTTTGGATGTTTTATTATTCTTGTTGTTTGTAAGTCTGTAGTCATAAGAAGACTGAGGTGGCGTTCGTCTGTCAGTTGTCATTTTATCAAATTGCTGCTATCGTTTGCGTAATGATCTGACTATTCTGACTAGGTTTTTTTTGAATATCATAATTACACAAAAAAACGAAAACCGTAAATTACTTATCTTTTTAAATGTATAAATATCATGAACCAAACCTTACCAAAGTCCTCAGAATTTTAATATTGTTTCATATTTTATTTCATGTTTAAGTATCTGTCGTATGTGGTGATATACACATGGAGAACTTATATTAATATTCGCTACCTAAAAAATATTCAGTCAGTCAATTCTTAATATATATGATGGTAATTTTTTTAAATATCAAACTTTTTTTTTCAAGTTAGCGACTGGACAGAAATTTAAATTTGATTTAAAGTATATGCATACTCTTAAATATGCAATTGTTATAAGAATAACATTTTTACACAAGAATAATATTTTTTTTTCGATACACTATTGTTATTTAAATAAAATATTTCTTAGCGATTGATATGTATGTAAAAAAATTGATAGCTCTTTTATTCTCTGTCTCAATTATTTACTTCATTTTTATGTAAAAAATAGCAACAAACAAACCCACTAGAACTGCCCTCTTCCCGTTTCATAATACCAATCACCACCAAAACAAAAAAAAGCAAACAAACAAAATACGAAAATAAAAGAAAAATAAAATAACACCAAATTACAAAAGCATCAACCCTGAGTAAATTGCGCGTGTACACTGGCCCCGTGAATTATACGGATTATACGGCACATGCGAGCTATGTGGGCGACGCGCGGCGACGGCGGGCGGCGGGATGGGCGCACCGATATCGATATTAGCGTCGCCACTACGAGAATAGCTGGGAGGAGATTGTCGTGGCGCAGGGACGCAAGCGTATGGCTGAGGGTTCGATTCCCGCTCGGGAAAATTAATAATTTAATATTGGTATAACTAATATTGGTACTGTTGAGGGCAGTTGTGGCGCAAAGACACAAAATGTGACTGTAAAACCGACTGATTGTGGGTTTGATCCCCACTCGAGAAAGTGAAATTATAATTATTTATATAATAATTTACAAATAATTTCTCCAGAATTTGGCGGAAAGTGGAGAACGGAGTGTCTTAACACTAGGTTCCCTCTGCCTACCCTGCTGTGTGCGGGATACAGCGTGAAGTTGAAAAAGAAACAACCTAAATTAGTGAAAATTAAAATTTGAATAGGCATATAACTTACAATGGTGACATAAATAGCCTGGGCGGGGCGTGGACGGGTTGGGCACACCATTACCGAAGGTTACAATCGCTTTTCATCCACTTAACCAGTCGTCACTTTGAAAAATAGCATTCAAAATACCAATTAAATACATATACTATTCTGCAATATTTTTATTCAGTCATTTATTAATGACAAATGAAAGTGTCTTAATGGGAACGGAGTGTCTTAACTCTAGGTTCACTATGCCTACCCGGCTATGTACTTGAAACAGCGTGAAGCTAAATAAATATATATACTAAAATATCCTCACCACATCCGTATTCTCTACCTACACACTCTGCCTATATTTTGATTATCCAATATAAACCTAGAAATAAGTATCTCGATACTAAACGCAGATAAAACAGAGACAGTGGATCGTAAAAACGTATTTTAACGCACACCATACATTGTAACAAGAATATATTTTAACAATATATATATATATTTTCAAGTAAAATATCGATATTTCAATCGACATCGCGTTACGATCGAGAATAACCGTCGCCACTAACTGAGAGTAACTGTCTCGGTAATAAGCGCGACACGCACATGGAAATGGGCACAGAACGAAAGACATGTTATATTTATACGATAGGTAGTACCGTATAGGATTTTATAGTGGATAATATTAAATTTGAGTCAACGTGGTGACGCCATGATCGATGGTTGTGGCTTCGATTCTCGCTCGGGAATTTTAATTTTTTCATCACTAATATTTAGGTGGAAAGGGAAGAACACATTGCCTTAACAATAAATAAGTAAATAAAATATGTCATAATCGCTAAAATTTTCCAAAATAAGCCCGATAAACATAATAGAACGATAATACGAAACTACTTAATTTATTATACATAGTCATAGCGCAGGAGCATAAGCGACTATTAACGCGACACGTTATGGGTTCGATTCCCACTCCAGGAATCGAAATATTTAATATTTTCATTTTAGACTAAGATGGTAGGGCCCCCAGACTTATGACTTTTGAGTGAAACTGAAATTTTGAGGATTAATAGTCTAATATTTAGTTAAGACTGTATGCGTACTTACTAACTCGAAAGTTACCCTTTCAGGGGTAGCGCCAATTAAATATACACGCTTAGGAATACCTATGTTAAAGTAAAACGGCTCGTATTTAAAGTTGTTTTTAAGAATAATATAAAAAATATATATTTATTATTATCTGACAATTTACATAGGCCTTTACTCCTACCAGAGTACTACCGACTCCATCACTCTACTCACAATGCCTCCAGAATTCAGCGGAAAATGGGGAACGAAAGTGTCTTAATAGGAACAGAGTGTCTTAACACTAGGATCTAAGGAAAAGTTGTATACAACGTATGGAATATTCGCAGTGCCTAAAGAAACTGACCGCAGTTATATATGAGTTATTTCTAAACGATTAGCGTCTAGTGGTGTCGCTCTCTATATAAATATAAAATGTTTTTTTTTAGCTTCACGCTGTATCCCGCACACAGAAGGGTAGGCAGAGGGAAACTACTGTTAAGACACTTCGTTCCCCACTTTCTGCTGAATTCTGGAGGCATTGCGTGTTGAGTGGCAGAACTCAACGCCGCGCTTAACCTCGACCAACACCAGAGCGAAGAAATGGAAATATACATTTAAGTAAATATTTCATCTCCTCGAGTGGGGATCGAACCCACAACCAGTCGGTTTTACAGTCACAGCTCGTGCCGCTGCGCCACGACTGGCCTCTAAAATGATTTAATAATAATTTAATGTGATTGAAAGGATTATAAACTCACGAGACGCGCTGTAGTCGAAACTACATATATTTTAGACAACTTTATGGTATTAAGTTAAGTAAACGGGCAAAATGGCGTGTCGACTTGCATTATGCATAATAAACATCGTTCACTGACAGCGACTCCAAAACTGCTTTTACTTACTTGGCTATTGGCGATGAAATGTCGATGTAAAATGATTTCTATCGGTTTATCTCTTTTAAATCGTATTAAATAGTAAATAAGTTAAGGCCGTCGTGGCGCAGTGGCAGAAGGATGTGACTTTACGCGACGGTTGTTGGTTCAGTGGGGTAGTGAATTATTATTGAAAAATATTTTTATTTCTTCGCTCTGACACCAAGACAAAAGCTCGGCGTTGAGTTCCGCAACTCAACATATAATGCCTCGAAAAATTGGCGGAAAGTGGGAACGGAGTTCTTTACACTAGGTTACCTCTGCCTAGCTTATTATATTCGGGAGCGTGAAGCTGATTAAAATAAAAAAAATACTAAATTCCCATTATCAATCAATTTGAATATATATAATTGAGGCCAGTGGTGGCGCAGCGGTACAATTCTACGACTGTATGGGTTGGATTATCCGGGGTCTCCGGAGTCTAAATATTTAATATTTTCATTTCTTCGTTTTAGTAACGAGACAATACACGGCGTTGGTTTCCGTCACGCAACACGCATACATTTTTTATAATGATTTTATAGATTAAACTACCTTTATATAATTTTTACCCATCGTCAAATTTTATACGTTTTCAAAATAAATACAAAATAAACCTTAAAATACATATGTATAAGACACGATCATAATTTGTAGAGTCAGATACTTGTCAACTACGCATATAACCTACGCTTTATTTTTATTTTCATTATTTTTATTTGCACACTCTTGTAGACGAGATATGGCGATGAGTTCAACCACAACACAACACTCAATGTCTCGAAAATTAGAAAGAACGTGGGAAACCTAGTGTCTCAACTCTATCTTAATCTAATAACAAGTTAAATCATAAAGTAATGAGATTCGATTCCGAGTCAGATCAAAATTTGTTTACATCTAATCAGCAGCATTATAAAGTTGGTATTACCCATCCAAGTTGATAAGATCTAGAGGTCACGTAGGAGCGTATGGCCAGTTCTCTCCGGTCGTTTCCAGGTCGCCGTCCCACAGGATCGGCGACAGCGAAGGAATACAAAGCAGATGTTTTATGTAAATATTTAAACACGTTATAATAATAAGAGGCCAGTCGTGGCGCAGGTGCACAAAGTGTGACTGTAAAATCGACTGGTTGTGGGTTCGATCCCCACTCGAGGAGGTGAAATATGTACTTAAATTCATATTTTCATTTCTTCGCTCTAGCGTCAAGGCAAAGCGCGGCGTTGAGTTCTGCCACTCAATACGCAATGCCTCCAGAATTCGGCAGAAAGTGGGGAAACACTAGGTTCGTTCTGCCTACCTTGCTGTGTGCGGGATACAGCGTGAAGCTGATTTATTTATAAAATTAAATTAAATTATTTTTTTCTTTATTTGTTATAATAATAGTTGGTTTATATATTCGTTGATATTAATTTTTATAATATTATATTAAGTAATATTAAAATTGTTTGGTATTGCGATAATATAATATATTAAAGCTTAAAACAAAGTTAAAGTGTTTTTTTATATTTTTTCTTAGAAAGAGTTCTTTTTTTTCAGCTTTACGCATATTCGCCACTTTACAAATCTAAATATAACTGCGGCTTGTTTTTTCTTCATATATTGTTTACATCTGTCTCTATATTTCGTTTCTGCTCATTTAATGTAGGACTCTAAGTCCATAATTTTTATGCGAATAAATAATATTAAAGCGGAATTTAAATCTATAACCAAAATATATAATTGTACATATAGGTAATTAACATACAAAATCAAATATCTTTAAAAACAAAAAATATCCGGTCGTGGCTAAGAGGCACAAAGTGTGACTGCAAAATCGACTGGTTGTGGGTTTAATTGCCACTCGAGGAAGTGAAATATTTATTTACATTTATATTTTCATTTCTTCGCTCTGGTGTCAAGGCAAAGCGTGGCGTTGAGTTCTGCCACTCAACACGCAATGCCTCCTGAATTCGGCAGAAAGTGGGGAAAAGAGTGTCTTAACACTAGGTTCCCTCTTCCCACCCTGCTGTGCGCGGGATACAGCGTGAAGCTGAAAAAAAAAACAAAAAATATTTTAAAAAAAAAGCACAATGTCACACCAAAACTGGGGCACAACCAATTCTGGATATGAACTCGTGATATACGAACGCGATATTCGTTTAGCGCGTGTTTACCGTAAATTGACCCTCTAATGAGTTTTGAGTGGCCGCCAAGCGAAGCGTTGTTTTACTACTTACTGCCTACATACAGCTCTGGTGGGCATTAGCTTTATAGACTTTGAATGAACAACCAGACGATTCTGATTTAATTTTTTTTTTATATATATATATATATATATATATATATATTTATGTAAGTATATTTTTGATGAAGAAGCCATGTCGTGACGCTGGGGCACAGTCGTGTGACTAAAATAAACGTAATAGGTTGTGGGTTCGATCCCCACTCGAGGTAATGAAACAATTAATATTTTCATTTTTCGCTCTAGTGTTGAGCAAAGCGCGGTGTTGAGTTCTGCTACTCTCCACTTGCAATGCCTCTGGAAATCGGTGGAAAATGAGGAAAGGAGTCTCTTAACACTAGATTCCCTCTGCCTATCCTATAGTGTGCGGGATGCTATACTCTCGCACGAAAGTGAAGTTAATAAAAATGTAATAAAGTAACCCTTAGAGATACTAAGAATTCCTTCTAATCGGATGTACTGTTTAATGTAAAATTAAAAGAAATATAAAAAAAAAACCATCATAATCACGTAAAACGCAACACACCAAAATTAAATATTCAACTCCCAGTGTACATCAACCCTTACTAGGGGGTCGTGGGGGGGTCTTAGCCATTAGCACGACGTCGGTGTACGACCGTCCGCGTCCGCGACTCAAGCCGAACCCCCAAACTTAGGACATGGAAATAGAGTCCACATTCGCCTCCGCCTCCGCCTCTGCCTCTGCCTCCGCCTCCGCCTCGCCTCAAGTAGGTAGAGGTAGAGAGGTGCATAATTTACGCGCGTCCGATAGACACTCGCGTTGTTATTGCGCGTTCGGGATATTGGATTTGGCGTGCGCTGGCGACGCCAGATAATGCTGGGATGTTTAATAAAAGCACCTACTGTGCATCGAAATTCAATTATGCGTTTTGCCTTGTGCCCTGGATGGGGTAGTGACTGAGGTAGAGGTAGGTGGCTGGTCTGCAGTTGTTATAATGTAAAGGGTAGAATGTTGTGTTAGTTTTCTAAAAAATTTAATTTGTATTTGTTATGTGTGAAAGAGAAATATGTTTGCTATTATTTGTTTATGATTATTTTGTGAATTAAGTAACTCTATTATTATTTTTACATTTTTAAAGTGTTATTCTACACTTGGTAAAGAAAAATATTTATAAAAAAACGTATAAAAATTTGTACGTAGCGGGATTTGAACTCGCGTTCAAACGTAAGAGGCGCGGTTTCAAATCCGGCTACGTTCACATTTTTATACGTTTTTTAATAAGTATAACTCTATTACTACTACTAATTCTATATTAGGTAATTAATATATCTGTAAACTGCTCATTCCTGGGGCAGGGGTAACGCGACAGGTTCTGTTTTCGATTTTCACTTGATAAAATTAATTATTTAATATTTTAATTTCCTCGCTGTGGTAACAAGGCAAAAGGCGGCGCTTAATTCCGCCACTCAACACGCAATATGACAAAAGCGTAAAGCACAAATAATATTTAAAATATAAATTATATAATTAAACATTAAATTTAATTAACCTCAAATAATAAAAAAAAAAAACAATAGCTTCACAGAACACAAAATTAACATAACATTCACAGATATTAACCAATTGCTAGAATCTGCGAATATTGAAATTCGTACCGAAATTTGAAACATTTTAATCCGATCAATCAATGTGGTTCGTCAGAGGGACCCCACAAGGACCCTATTGTATTTGAAGTCGAGTCCTAAGCTACATTAAGGAAGGTTGGCAGCGACCAGTGGAACTGGACCTCCGTGGTTTATACCTGCTGCCTACGACGGTGTCACAGCGTAAATATGTCAGTGGGAAATATTGGAAAAAAAATGTGGGTAGTTTTATAGTTCGTTTCACTTTTGTTTTGTGAATGTTATTACAATGTTGTTTTTTTTATAAATGTTACAAGTTTAAAATGTCATTTTTGTCGATATCTTTTTATATATATATTTTTTTTGTATATATTCATTTAATAAGAAGGTTGGTGTTTCTTTTTTGTTTTCAGCTCGCTGAAGTTTGAGGTTAATTCTTTTTTTATATTTTCAGTCCACCTAATAGATAAAATCGTTAGGTAAAATTATAACCATTAAATATCATTTAGTTACAAGTCGGGTGCAATTTATATTTATAACTGATATCTAACTTATAAATTCATAATAAAAAAGCGTTGTCTATTTTGATTGTATTTACCGCCGACAGCGTTTGACTGTCAATGCAATGGTCGTGGGTTCGATCCAACGCAGCGGAACGAATTTATTTATTTCTTGTATACAAAGCTTGGCGTCCATTTTCGCTACTCTTAGTCTTAAAAGTTGGGCGGAAAATATAGGTTCCCATAATAGAACAGAATAGGTTCCCTATGAGAAACAAGCATTTGCAATAAAAATACACTGTGCCACTCACACAGAACCGAGCACGCGGGCACACTCTCGTGGGGTCGCCTCGAGGACGGTTCGAGTAGACCAGGGGTTCCCAACCTTTTCTTGACCAAGGACCACTTTCATGTCATTCTTGGTAGCACGGACCACTTTGCATGTAGGTATAATAAAAATTAACTGTGATAATTAAACAGAAATTTCGCCTCACCATCCCCAGTAATAAAATTAAAATCGTTCGCGGACCATATTTAAGCTTGTGCGGACCACTGGTGGTCCGCGGACCACTGGTTGGGAACCACTGGAGTAGACGGTCGGGCAAGGCGCGTAATTTACGCGCGAGTGGTCGGTGCCTGCCGGTGATTACGACGCCGGGCTGATAATCACGAATGATATTATTTGCCACTCCCCCCTACTTCCCCGGGAGGGTTCCCCTCTAGCCCCCCTTTCTGATTCACCATTCACTGTCAAATAGATAGGCCGCGTGTCGTCTGTATCGTTACAAATTGTGTTTTCTTTTTTTTGCTGATCGTACAAAGTTTAGTCTGTTTCTTTTGTTTGTTGGATTTTCGTATACGTGATAAGTGGACTTTTGTTAGCTTGTGTTTGTTGCTATATTCTTTTATATATAACTTCACGCTGTATCCCGCTTATAGCAGGGTAGGCAGAGGGAACCTAGTGTTAAGACATTCAGTTCCCCACTTTCCGCTGAATTTTTCAAATCATTGTGTGTTGAGTGATGGAACACAACGCCGGCCTTTTGCCTTGGCACGAGAGTGCAGAAATGAAAATAATAATTCATTCCCCTGAGTAATATCTCGATCGAATTACAACTACCGCGTTACACACATTCACACCCTTGTGAGCCTGTACCATAACGGCCTCATTTAAATGTTTTAAAAAAATTATTAATTGTAATAAATAAGTATTTTTTTTATATAGTAACTGATTGACTGAGGCATCCTGCTACGCCTATCCTTGTTACATATGGAATACGGCATGAAACTAAAAAAATATACAAATGATAATTAAATAATAAAAGTAAAGTCAGAAAAAAAAATATTCGAAATCAATACAAAATAAAAAAAAACTTTAAAATGGGTAAAAAAATTGTGTATTAAATTAATTATATATTAAGTTTTATATCTAATTGATTTGGTATGGGGATGCCCCGGCATGGTGCAGGCAGCGATATATTAAGACGACGCGGACGTTAAGTTACGTTAGCCTTGCCCGGGGAGAACCCTCGACGCGTCAGCTAACTTAATTACATACGCTGACACAAAGGCAGAAATTGTTCTAGATCAATATTAGAATTACATTTTATGTTTTAGGTATGCTGTTTTTGCTTAGCATTCATTTACTTTATATTAATTATATTTGTTACCTGGATACATTGCGTGTTGAGTAGTGGAACTCAAGAAAAGAAAATATTAAATATTTTATTTCTTCGAGTAGGGATCAAACCCACAAGCAGTCGCGTTTACAGTTAACACTCAATACTAGGCTAGCTCTGCCTACTCTTATGTGTGCGGGCTAAGCGTGTTGCGCTTGTCCTCGACACCAGAGCGAAGAAATGGAAATATAAATTTAAGTAAGCATTTCATCCTTCTCGAGTGGGGATCGAACCCACAATCAGTCGGTTTTACAGTCACACTTTGTGGCCCTGCGCCACGACTGGCCTCTAATAGTAATTAGTAATTAAGTTAAGTTTCTCTAGTTAGTAATTTAGCAAAATTAATTTAATTTAAAATCGAATTATTACTTAAATGGGGTCGCAGTGGCGCAGCGGCAGCGTCTTGTTGTGAACGCGATGGTTGTTGGATGGATCTCACTCGGGGAATAAATTATTCTCATATAACTCCATGTCTTTATCTTTTTTCTTTCCCTGGTAACAAGACGGATGATGGCATTGAGTTCAGCCACTGATATCTTGAAAATTGGGCGGTGTGTGGGGTTCGGAGCTCTTTGACACTAGGTTCCCTCAGGCTACCTTGCCATTTGCAAGATACAGCGTAAATATGTAAAAATATATTTGTTTATGATATTATTTAAGTATTAAAAGCAAAAATAATTTATTATAAAATCTAGCTATTTCTCCTTTATGTTTTACATCAAATTCCTTCATCATATATTGTTAGAATAACATTAATATTAGTTGCTATATTCACATATATAATATATACAAGGAACCCACTAACTCTACCCCACATACCGACTAATCCCACCACATTAACCGTATACCGCAGCGGCCGCAGCTCTACAAATAACGTACTATCCACACATAATCTGAACAGAGCTAGGATTTTTGCTCTTTTTCTATAGTAAAATTGTATATATGGAGCAAAATATAGTTCAAAAAAATATTTATTTACCTAGAAGTAAATAAAAATAAGTAAAAATACTAATATTATAAATGTGATTGTAATTTTGTTTGTTGCGCTTTCACGACAAAACTTACTTGGCCGATTATCATAAAACTTTGTACCCATATTCTTAAAAATATTTGAAAGGATATTTATTATTAAAAATATATATTAAAATATATATATATAAAAGTACCTTTGGCTATAATATAAAAATAAGTTAAAGCGAGTGAAGGCGCGTTTGGGTCCCTAATAGGCAATACGAATACTTATAAAAATAGTAATAAATCATAAATAATATAAAATATTGTTTATGTAAGACTGACGCTTGTTCTAAGCTCTGAGCTTACGTTACTATTCGCCAGGTTCTCGTGGAATGGATAAATATGCAGATATGCACCGATTTAATATATACTTTTATTATACAAGAGGAATCAATTTTACATTTTTAAATATTAATTGTTATACAAAATATATTTAAAAATATAAAAAAAACACTCTACCGAGGGTGGGACAAGGGTCCGAGCCATCGGTGGCTAGGGTTCCAGGGAGAGGAATCTCCTGACAATATTCACCGTCTACCGTACGTACCTAGTGTCAAAACTGACTTCCGCATCCGGTTCTTGATCTAACAGCTAAGCAATAACCTCTTAAGATGTTGGTTGAGGCTTGACATTCAACATACATTGACACTCGGTATATATACTTACATCTTATAAATCTTCACTAAGAGTTTGTTTGGTCAATCACGTTAATCTCAGGAACTACTGGTTAGATTTAAAAAAAAATGATTTTGTATTAAATGGTACATTTACTGAGGCTATTTACATAATGTAGTGTTCTCAAAAATAGTGCTTTTTTACAACACGGACTGTCGAAGTTAATACATAAAAAAAGTAGGCCCAAAAAAATGGTATTCCTTATTTTATTAAAAAAAAACCGTATCTGTATTAGATAAAACTTTAATCGAAATCGTTACAGAAATGCACATTGCCAATATTTGTGACTGGTCGTTAAATTTGTAATTTAATGTGGAAATTTCATGAAAAATCACAAAATTTGAAATATCTTCATTAATTTTGGGCCATTATTTACTGGACATCTAATACAGATTTTTATTAGCTTCACGCTGTATCCCGCACTTAGCAGGTTAAGTAGATGGAAGCTGTAAAATTTGGGTTAAGATATTCCGTTCCCAGTAAAACACTTCCATTCCCCAATTTCCTCTGAGTTCTGAAGGCATTGCATTTTGAGTGGCGGAACTCAACACTGCCATTTTTTAATTAAATATTTAATCTTCTTTCTTTAATATTTTCTAATTGTTTTATTAATTTTGGGCTATTATTTACTGGACATCTAATACAGATTTTTATTAGCTTCACGCTGTATCCCGCACTTACCTAGTTAAGTAGATGGAAGTTGTAAAATTTGGGTTAAGATATTCCGTTCCCAGTAAAACGCTTCCATTCCCCAATTTCCTCTGAGTTCTGAAGGCATTGCATTTTGAGTGGCGTAATTCAACACCGCACTTTTTTAATTAAATATTTAATCTATCTTTCTTTAATATTTTCTAATTGTTTTATATATCATTTAGAATCTACGACCTTTCGCATTTCCACATCTCACGTTTATGCCTCTGCGCCACGAATGGCCTAGTAATATACTCAAGTAAAAAATTACCATGGTATTAATGCCATCTAAAAAAAATCCACATACAACCTGAATAGCACCTCATAGTATTCATCCAGCACACTACCTCCTTTTCAAAATCCCATATACATAATTAGGTATCCGGTAGACGGCCGGGGGGTGGTGCCCACGTCTTTACTATGCTGAGCGAACTGTTCGGAGCAGGCGAGGCAGGTGCGTCGCGGCCGTCAGGGACCCGTGCCCGAAATCCACCCCCACGTCGCACTGGCTGACCCTAAGGCCGTGTTCAGAAGCCTGTTGTGGAATTTTGGTGCTAGGTTTTGTTTTGGTGAAATGTTAGAAAATGGTTTTAGATTATAGATTATGAATATTTATATAGAGTTATTTGCTTTGAATGTAAAATTTTAATTGTTAATCGTGTTTAAAAATAGGTAAAATATCTTTAACTCAGTATTCGTAAGATATTCCTCATTTCTTAAGCCATTGTGAATGGTATTTGAAAATTAATTATTTGAATATTGACATTTGCACATTATATCTTTCTTATATTTTTCTCACTGGAAATATCATTGAGGCCGTCGTGGCGTACGATCACAAATGGTAAATGTGATGATTGTGGGTTCAAGTCCCATCCGAGGGAAAGGATCAGCACAAAATAATCACACAACCTCTTCAATTTCAAACCAATATTAATAAAGATATTTTTCAATATATTAATAACAAAAATAATATCGGTACACAAAAATAACAACAAATATGAACGCTACCTAAACGAAACGTGCAGGGACGACTCGGACGCGAGCCGCGGAATTCCATTTAAAGATGTCGGGATAATTTAGCGCTGACGAGGCGAGGGCAAATTGACGCGCCCCCGGGGGCGGACGGTCGATCGACCGGGGTCTGGGGATCTATGGGTAAATAACCAGGATAGTGGAGTAAAAAAAAAACTTAATTCTTACCCCAAATTACTATTCCGATGTAGTATTTGATCCAGATTACTACGAGGATGTGGATGTGCGAGTGGATTTTGGTTGTGGATTTGGTTGGGCTCAGTAGGACAGAATTTGAGTGATCAGTAATCAACATGATGCTTGTGAGTTTGATCTCAAATTGAGGGAACCACTTATTTTTATTTCCCCACTCTGGCACAGCTTCACGCTGTATCCCGCACACAGCAGGGTAGGCAGAGGGAACTTAGTGTAAGACACTCCGATCTCCACTTTCTGCCGAATTCTGGAGGCATTGCGTGTTAAGTGGCAGAACTCAACGCCGCGCTTTGCCTCGACACCAGAGCGAAGAAATGGATATATAAATTTAAGTAAATATTTCATCTCCTCAAGTGGGGATCGAACCCACAACCAGTCGGTTTTACAGTCACACTTTGTGCCGCTGCGCCACGACCGGCAACTCTGGAAATAATTCCGCCATTCGGGGATTCTACACTCGGGGAGTCTTGACATTAAGTTCTAGAAAGAACTTATGTAGCAGAGTAATCAGAGGAGGATATATACGGGATACTGCGTGAAGTTAAACAAATGAAAGTGAAAATGAAAATAACACAACTTAATACATAAAAGTCGCAAATATTTTGTTCAAAATGATTTACAATTCAAATATTATTGTCTTAATTGAAAAAAAAACATACATACATACATATCCATACAAGTTAAAAATTGAATTAAATCAACTTCACGCTGTATCCCGCACACAGCAGGGCAGCAAGGGGGAACCTAGTGTTAAGACACTACGTTCCCCACTTACGAAATTTGGAGGCATTACGTACTGAGCGGCGGAACTCTATGCCGCGCTTTGCCTCGACACAAGAGCGAAGACATGGAAATATATATTTTTAATTTAAATAAATATTTCATTTCCCCGAGTGGGCATCGAACCCACAACCAGTTGCGGTTTCAGTCACAATTTATGCACCTGCACTGCGACTGGCCTCTATTTACAAGTATACGGCAATTATACATATTTAGAAAACATATAATTATATATAATATTTTAACGTAGCGGGACTCGAACCCGCGCCTCTTGGCGATCCAGATGGCGCGGGTTCAAGTCCCGTTACGTTCAAATTTTTATACGTTTACTAAATAAGTATTTTTCATTCCTAAGTGTCGAATAACACTTTAAAAATAAAAATGTAAAAAAAAATACGGCAAATTTTAAAAATTACACAAAAGTAATTAAGTAAGTGAACTATCCATCTTCCGAATTCTCATATATGTTGTAATTATATTTGAATTATGGGGCCAGTCGTGGCGCAGCGGCACGAGGTGTGACTGTAAAACCGACTGGTTGTTGGTTCGATCCCCACTCGAGGAGATGAAATATTTATTTAAATTTATATTTCCATTTCTTCGCTCTGGTGTCGAGGTTAAGCGTGGCGTTGAGTTCTGCCACTCAACACGCCATGCCACGCTTGTTCCGCCATTCAATACGCCATGCCAGTGGCGTATAAATAAGGTGATCTATCATTTTAATATAATAAATCTATCGTTTTCTTCTATCCATGATTTTTCTCTTTTATTTTTCGTTAATTAAAATCTTAAATTACAACTAGACTGAGTGAGTTCCGCCACTCAACACGCAATACCTCTAAAATTCAGTGGAAAATGGGGAACGCAGTGTCTTAACACTAGGTTCCTTGCTACCCTGCTGTGTGCGAACTGTATCCCGCTGTAAAGCTGAAAAATAATATATACAAAAAATGGACCTTTAAGTATTAATAGAATATTATGTAAAAGTTAATGCTTGAAAATCCGTGTAGCATATTGTTGCTCACATTTCTTGATGCCCACTCGTCTCCCACGCTAGGGTATAATCGATCGAGTTCACCGCACTACCCACCATAGATCCCTGGGTGGACAACCCTATGACCGTGGAAAATTTATTCTGACTGATTAAGTAAATCTTGCGAAAAATATAACGTTATTTAGTTAAATAATTTCTATTATTATAGAACCACAAAATATTATAGAGGCCTGTGGTATATAAGACCAAAGTAAACACGACATGGTATGGGTGGGATCATGGGTTCTGTTCCCATTTGAGGAAATGAAATATTTTTTTTTATGTAATCGCTCTGGTAACGAGGTAAAGCGCGGCGTTGAGTTCCGCCTTGTATCACGCAATACCTAGCAGTCTTAATGGGAACGTAATGTCTTAACCTAACTTTCTAGGTTAGTTTTTTAGAAGGCAGAGGGCAGGTTACCTTCTGCCTACTCTGCTATGTGCGGGTAAAGTGTGAACCTAAAAAAATATATAACATTATTTTATTGTTAAAACATTGTGTATATTTATATGCCATTAACAAATCCAAAGATTTCACTGCTAATTTTTAAATTTTAATTGTCAATCTTTTTTATTGTCAATTTTTTTTATTGGCAATCATTTTTATGTAATAATAAACTTGAATTTATATATTTTAAAAAATATTAAACTTTATGCGGCGTTGAGTTCTGCCACTCAACACGCAATGCCTCCAGAATTCGGCAGAAAGTGGGGAACGGAGTGTCTTAACACTAGGTTCCCTCTGCCTACCCCGCTGTGTGCGGAATACAGCGTGAAGCTGATATTATTAAACTTTATTGATTACGTGATTTAATTAAAACCAGAGAGAATACTCTCGAATATATCAAATCAAAGAAAGCTTCCACAATCGGACATTTATACTAAAACACGAGGAGCCTAAATAAACACAGTTCTAAAAAGCACTTATGATATCAATTTCAAAGTTTGTGCCCTGGGACAGGCGCTGTGGGTGAGATGAGGTTGTCAGGCCCGAGGTGGCTTTACTCGTAAAACTTAGAGGAAATATATTCCTTTTAAATATTACCACATAATCTATTAACTACAATTTGTTAGCTTCACGCTGTATCCCGCACGTAGCAGGGTAGGCAAAGGGAACCTGGGAAACTAGTGTTAAGACACTCCATTCTCATTAAGACACTTTCGTTCGCGCTTTTGTTGAATTTTGGAGGCATTGTGTGTTCAGTGGCGGAAATCGCTGCCGCTTTGCCTCGTTACTAGAGCGAGAAAATTAAAATATTATTTTTTTCATTTCTTCGACTGGAAATCGAACCCACAATCTGTAGCGTTCACAGTCGCATGTTTGTGCCCCTGCGCCGCGACTGGGCTCAATTTAATACAATATTATAAAATATTTAATTGAAGTATATAGATTATATATCTCCGTGCCTAATACGAGTACTTCGCATTTAAACATTTATTTATTTTCATATATTCGTGTGATAAATGGTTTCAGGTTACTTAATACTAAAATGATAGATAATATATTAGAAATCATTTATATAAGATTTTTTTTTTATAACAATTGAACCAAAAACCTTTTTAAACTAAAAAAATATAGAAACCAATAACTCAACCCCTCAGCCCAGACTATTTTATGCGAGAGATATACACGGAATATTGAGACACTAGACGTGATATTTACAAAGAACATTTAAATCCAGTAAAAGTGGAAAGCAGAAATCTCTTAATGGTTAGTGTCTTAGTGTCTCAGATTCCCTCTGCCTACCCTATGTGTGCGGGATACAGCGTGAAGTTAAAAAAAAAAGATCAAGTTCGCTTTGTAACATAATTATCTTGGGCACCAGGAGATGTGTACGTTTTTTTCAATCAAATAGTAATAAAAGTAGTAGTCCTTGATACGTTTTTAAATTTCCAATATTTTCTGTTCGTACAGCTGTTCGTGGAGCTCTATCGTTTGAAGGAGCCGTATTAACAAAAAAGTGAAAAAAATTATGTAAACGTCCAGTTATGAACACAAATACAATATTCACTATATTGCTTTGTTGTTATGATTGTTTGTTTGTTGTTACCTTTTTCAAAATATTGCAAATAATGAGTTTAAAAAAAAATTAAACAGATGTCAAAAGTTTTTTTTTTGAGAGAACGTAATATTAAGACACTTCGTTGACATCCAATTTTTGAGACATTGCGAGTTAAATGACGTAACTCAACGATGCGCTTCGCTTTGTCGTCAGAACAAACAAGTTTAAAACAATTAAGCAATTCCTCCGGGTGGAAATCGAAACCACTACAGTTATGTTTGCAATCAGACGCTACCGCTGCGCTACGACCGTCAGTTCCAGCAATTTTATATTTTAGTACATAAGTCAAAACCATTTTTATTATACAATTTTATTTCAAGTTGACGCCGTCACGGCGCCGCGGCGACCGTGGATGTGACTGTTGAGCGTTTGATATTGGGCGGACAGGGAAAAATGGAAGTGTCTTAATGGGAACGGAGTGTCAGTGAAATATTATCTGTCTCTGACTCTGTCTTTGTACGGGATACAGTGTGAGACTAAAATACAATTTTAAAAAATCTTGCAGAAATGAATATTACAATACTGTATTATATGTATAGTAAGTGATTATAAATAAAAGAACACATAAACTATTACAACCAATCATTACAATTACAACCAATCATTACAAATCCATATCACAATGTAGAAACTATACTATTACACAAAAGCCATTTTACCTCACAATCCCAAATCCCGTGTAAAGCCATCTAAATGATCAAAATGTAAGTGATACCCGTTAGCCCGAGATGGGCGACAAAAGCGTTGGATACCTGCGTACCCTGTCTGAGTGCCGGTCCCTCATCCCTCATCAGCGGGACTCGACGGCCCTCCTGTCCACTCGACCTCAGCGACGTCCACGGCCTTTGGTGAATTTGATATCCGTTCTTGAATGTTTTATGTAAGATTCGGGCGAAAAATTGCTTCGTCGTCTCTGAATCGAGGGTTATGTTTTATATAAGTCGGTGTGTTTTGGTGATTTGTGATGAAAATGATTTTGATTTTAATTTTTGTTTCGTATTAACTAAGTTTGTGGCTATATATCCACAAACTATATGTTAAAAATTGTTTAAATAGTGATGTTTAATAAAAAAATAATAATCAGCTTCACGCTGTATCCTGCTCACAGCAGGGTAGGCAGAGAGAACCTAATGTTAAGTCACTCCGTTCCCCTCGATTTTACAGTCACCTTTTGTGCCCCTGCAACACGACTGGCCTCAATGTTATTTAATATTATTTTATAACGACATATATAAACATTGAATTTGTATCTTTTCACTTTACTCTGTCTACGCAAAGACGGACTCTATTTTCAATATCTATTTCTAAAGAATTTCTAAATAATTAGAGGCCTGAAGCTTCAGTACCAATTCTACGATTGTATATCAACGGAAAGTATAGCTTATAAAAGTTGACACCTTTAAGTTCACAAGCGTATGGGCTCATTTTGTACGTAATGAACCAAAAATATATTTGTAATGAATTTTCCAATGAAATATTTATAAATTATCTATTATATTATAAAATTAAAATTAAAAAACTATTAATTACTACAACTATTATATTACTATAACTATTATATTATTATTTATAAATTATCGTTTCGGATTTTTTCCTTCGTTTGTATTGTAAGTTCTCACTTCGTATCAAATTTCGTAGCTGTAGGTTCACAGGAAATATTCTATAGATTTATATTACGCGACGTATTTCATATATGGAATGCAGAAAAATCGATTCATAAATGCTCGTATCTTTTGATAGCGTTGACTTAGAAGCTTAATTTTCTCTGTGCTCTAAAGGGCCATTGACCTACATGTTTAATATTTATTTGACTGCGATATATCCACGTGATCTCGAGATAATGCTTGGCAAATAAGGATCCCTAAAGAATTTAATACTAAGTTAAGTACAGAATTTCATTATTTTTCATTAGTTTTAGAGTACTGAAAATCCGTTCAATTGACAAAGTTATTTTTCAATTGAACGGATTGATAATTTGAGATTCTTTAATCGATATAAATAATCGATTACAGTATAGCGGTTTTTGTGAAATACGCTATTTAATAATATTTTATATTTTTAATTATGGAGTGAAATTAAATTTCCAAAATTTTGTGGAATAATTGTCCAAATTTATTTACACTTAAGAAGATATACAAAGAAAATAATTTTACACAATCACAGAAGGAAATAAAGAAATTTAAAGAAATACTAAAAGAAATAGATAAGCGAAACAGATACGTATTAGCAAGAAGATAAGGCTTAAAATTGA